>QEOT01009017.1:3933-81595 GCA_003123785.1 Pterocarya stenoptera | reverse complement strand
GGGGGGGGGGGGGGGGGAGATTGTATTATTCCAGATGGATTGAGTATGGGAGGCTGGGAATGAGATCCTGCATTACTTGGGGTTGGGGGGCAGAAGTTCTTGTGATTTATATTGAGTACAAGGGCTCTAATTGTAAGTGGGGTTATTCCTTTTGGAATATAAGCTGAGACATAGATTGGGCTTTTCATTGGATCATTACACCTCCTTAGGAAAAAAAGAAGAGAAAAATACAGATGCTATGAATCCAGAAAATTTTAAATTCTCCATTGTTAGGGTATGTTCTTTGATAAACAATCAAAGTAAGAGCAAAGCAGCAGCCTACCTGGATAATTGTTTACTTTCCTGGCCATATCTTCCATGCCAGCTAGACAGCATACCAAAGATGGACTATGGTTATTCCAGATACTATCAGTGAAGGAAACAACAAATACTAAAGCTCCTAAGCAATTGGAGAATGCAACATGAAAAATTTCCCTTTCTTTTCACATACTAGGCCAATCACCATATTCTGCTTCCTCTTAATAAAGATTATCAATGGCCAAACTAACAGGATGTATGCACTTATAAAAATTTTCTACCTGGATAATTGGTTACTTAACTAGTCTACTCTTCCATGCCAGCTAGACAGTGATTCAAAGGCACACCATGGCCAAGCTACCATAGTGAAGGAAACAACGGGTTGTGTTTGGGTAGTGAGGTATTCTCAAGTATTCTATGAGTAGTAATGAAAAAGTAATGATAGAATATTGAATAGTAGTAAGGTATTCTGAGAATACCTGAGATACTTTCAGTAGCCAAACTAAAAGCTCCTAAGCAACTGGACAATGCAACATGAAAAATTTCCCTTTCTTTTCACATACTAGGCCAATCACCGTAATTTGCTTCCTTTCAATAAGATTATCAATGGACAAACTAATATGATACTTATAAAAAAAGGTTTTAATATGCAATCCAAGAAAAAAATTTGAGAGCCCGGATACATCGATCTCCTTTTGAAGAAAGCTCCTTTGGTGAAGGGTTGAAGTTATCCATGTTAGTGGCTACATTGTGAGAGAAGAGACTGTATGTCTTCTAGACACTGTCGAGAGATTCTATACAATCATAGGAACAATAGATGGAAAGATACTGGATTGAGTTGCTTTAAGTGGAAGTTTTATTGCTCATCATTAAAGGAAAACTTGAATGGTTCCTCATCTATGGGTTGTTAGTATCTGTAAAAGGTTAACTGCTTGACTCTAATTTGAAACTGCTATTTTATTGGATGCTAGTTACTTTCTCAATCCCTTGTTTGATAGATCAGTTTCCACCAAACCTCACTGATTATTTTTCTTTTGGAGGTTGTTTTCTTCATAGGTTTTAAATATACCATTATTGTCGATTGGCTTGGCCTTTTTTTCTTTTAATATTGCAACACTTGGGAGTCTTAACTTTGCAAAAACAGGTCATGGAGGTTTCGGTCATGTTGTGTTGTGCAAAAATAAATTAGATGGAAGACAGTATGCAGTGAAGAAAATTCGCCTCAAGGACAAAATTTTGCCTGTTAATGATCGAATATTGAGGTAACTACTGACTAGATAGAAATCTAATGCTCATTTACCCACAAATCATGTGCTTTATGAATTATCATAGTTGTAATGCTTTCTGTGTTTCAGCATAACCTTTTGGATTTTGTATAATATTAAGTGAGTTATAATTTTATGTTACTTTACCAGTAACTGTTAAAGGGTTTTCTGTGAAGATTAAAAACGAAATCTTGCAGTTTGTTCTTACTTTTGTAGTGAGTAAGTTTCTACTATTAGAAACTTTAATTGGATGCCATTGCAGTTTGCATCATTTATCCATTGCATGTTAATTTTTTTTCTATTTAAATGGCTGCCAGTTTGCACATACAGAGTACTTCATTGGTTGGTTGAAGTCTATGAAGCTATGCTTTCCATAGGACCTGTGATCAATCAAAGTTACTCAAAGGGTTGGGCCCTCACTGGATCCTTAGTAAATTAAATCATAGTTCATGGTCAACAAGAACCGATGATTTTGACGTTTATATTTTTTGCTTCCATGTGGGGGTGTGTGCCAGTAAATTAGGTGTTGTGCTGCATGAATCTGAGAAGTGCTGGAGTTAACACATTTAAAATGGGTATTTGACTCTATTTGGAATGTTCATATAACCTTGATATAGCCATACTATTATCTATCTAGCTTTTCAACACAATATAATATTCTTCCTTCCCGTTTCTTGTCTTGCCTGTTTGCCTATTGCTGTCATTCTGCTGGTTCCCCAAAATGCTGTGCACATCTTTGTCAATATTCAAACAACTTGTTTCACACCAGTATTTTTCTTCTTTTTTCTTTCTTGATGGTTTTGAAAGTGAGGCATGAGGCTGCATTTGCTTCTATGTAAAATGATGAAAATTGTAAGTAAAGAAGAATTACTGATTTTCTGATGTCTGTTTGACACCTTGAAAATTATGATAAGTAAAAGAATTTCTGGAGTCGGGTTGCATTAAAAATGATGACTGTATTATTTGACTTCATATACTAAGAATTTTATTTCATAATATTTTTTGGTAAGTAAAAGATCATATTAATAAAAATAGGCATAGCCCAACTACATAGGGAGTATACAAGAGGTAACGCTTAGTTAAGAGGACGAAATAGAAACAATAAAATTGTGAAAATCTAGGCCATTGAAATTGACAGCTTTAGCCCATAGGAATAAAGTATTAACAAAAAACAATCTAATCTCCTCCAATGAGCACTCCCTATCTTCAAAATTCCATTCATTTCGTTCCTTCCGTATGCACCATAAAATACAAATAGGAACCCTCTTCCACAAAGCTGTCATTTGTGGAACACCACCAATATTCTTCCAGCTGGCCAGAAGCTCAACCACATTAGCAAGAATGACCCAAGCTAGCTCCAATCTTCTAAAGACATCATCCCATGATGCCTTTATCAAAGGAAATGTTTTCTGCAGTCCTCTAAATAGGATATGTTTTCTTATAGTTATCTTGTATTTAAATTACTCTTGTATTTAAATTATTTATTTGGATAAAATCATTTAGTCAGTTAGTTAGTTAGTCGGTTGGAGATTTTATCCAAATCCTATCTTTGTAACCTCAGAACTATTTGTCTATTTAAATGAGAAGAATACATCAAGAGGGTATACGGCATTATTGACATGGTATCAAGAGCAGGTTACTAAGTAACGTGCCTTCTTCGAATTTTTTTTTCTCCCGCGTCTTGTTCTTCGTCTGGGTGTTCTCGGCACTTCTGTGCCATCGTGACTGCTTCTTCTTTTCTTGATTCTCTTTCGGTGCCTTCAGAGCTTCTTTATCGGCGTACTCAAAGGTGACTTTCATCTCTCGTGTTCCTCTCGTGTGTATCGGCATCATCAGATACCATCGTGTATCGGCCTACTCTGTCTGAAGGATTCTCGGCACTTCTGGGCCATCCTGATTTTCTTTCTCGTGTGTATCGACGTCATCAGAGGTGATCTTGGCCTCTCGTGTTCCTCTCGTGGTTATCGGCACATTCAAACTTCCTTTATTGGCATCTTCAACAGCTGTTTCTGCATCTCGTGTGACAATCGGCACTGTCTGGGTGGTCTAGGGGGTAAGTCGGCGTCTTCTGTGCTTTCGGCAAGAGAGATTGCATCGTTCTAGCACTCGGCTTCTTGTGGGTTTGCTGCTGTTCATTGTTCGAGTTCAACCTTGCCGATCGGTGAAGAAAAGAAATAAATAAATAATCTTGGAGTGTCTCTTTCTTGGCTTCTTGTCCTCCACGGTTCTTGTTTCAGAATTCAACTCAATCTTGGCTCTCAACATTTAAAAGGTTTGTCCATATGGCATCTGAAAAATCTGATTCTTTGTGCATTCGTTTTAATGGTAAAAATTATTCTGCTTGGGCATTTCATTTTCAACTTCTTGTAAAGGGTAAAGAACTCTGGGGTCATGTTAATGGTAAGACTCCAGTCCCAGAAAGTGCAACAGAGTTGGCTAAATGGGAGAGTAAGGATGCCAAGATCATGTCTTGGATCCTAGGCTCTATGGAGCCTCACATCATTCTCAATCTACGTCCTTACAAAACTTCCGAGGCTATGTGGGAGTATTTAAAGAGAATCTATATTCAGAATAATTCCGCTCGAAGGTTTCAATTAGAATTTTAGATGGCTAATTTTTCTTAAGGTGTCTTATCTGTAGAGGAATTCTATTCTGGTTTTTCAAATCTATGGGCTGAATACACTGATATTGTGTATTCCTCTATCTCTGCCGCTGGTCTTCCTCATGTGCAAAGTGTGCATGAAACCAGTAGGAGGGATCAGTTTCAAACTACGTCCAGAGTTCGAATCAGTTCGTTCTCAGTTGATGAATAGAGACCCCGTTCCTTCTCTTGATGTTTGTTTGGGCGATTTGCTTCGAGAGGAGCAAAGGTTATTTACTCGGAGTACAATGGAACAACACCTAACTCCTCTTGCTCAAGTGGCATTTACTGCCCAAGGAAGATCCAAAGGTCGAGACTATAGCACTACACAATGCTATAGTTGCAAGAGTTTTGGTCACATTGCCACCCACTGTCTGAAGAAATTTTGTAATTACTGCAAAAAATCAGGACATATTCTCAAAGATTGTCCAATCCGGCCTCCTCGAAAGCAAGAGCGTGCCTATTTCACCTTGGTTGATTTCTCGGGTACATCTTCTGCAGCTCCTGCTGCCGCCACTCATGCTTCAGTTCCTGCTGGTTCCAGTTCTACTACTCTTACTTCTGATATGGTACAACAAATGATTCTTTCTGCCTTTTCCGCTTTAGGCCTCTCAGGTAATCCTAAGCCATCCCCTAATTCTTGGTTAATAGATTCTGGTGCCTCCAATCATATGACTAATAATTCTACTTCATTACATAACCTTCGATCCTATGATGGTCCTCTCAAAATACACACGGCAAATGGTAGTTCACTACCAATTTCTGCCGTAGGTGATGTATCTAATATCATTCGAAATGTTTTGGTTTCTCCTAACTTCTCCTCCAGTTTACTTTCAGTTGGACAGCTTGTTGAAAATAATTGTAATATTTTCTTGTCATCTTCTAGTTATGTTATACAGGATCGAGTGTCCAGGAGGATGATCGCAAGAGGTCCTAAGGAGGGTCAGCTATTTCCAATAAATCCTAGTACAGCTTTTCTTGAGTCTAGTTCTTTTATTTCTTGTAATGTTGTCAAAACGAGTATTAAAGATTGGCATCGTCGTTTAGGTCATCCCAATCCTCATGTTCTTCAAACTTCGTTTAAATCTGGTGCTATTGACAATAAAAATTCAGTTTCAATAGAAATGAGTTCTTTTGATTGTACGACTTGCAAACTGGCCAAAAGCAAAGTATTACCATTTCCACAATCTGGTTCTCATGCCTCTCAGGTGTTCGCATAGCGATGTCTGGGGTATATCTCCGGTTATATCACATGCTCACTACAAGTATTTTGTTACTTTTATTGACGATTGCAGTAGATTCACTTGGATCTATTTTCTTCGTACTAAGAGTGAAGTATTTTCCGTTTTCAAAGGTTTTTTCGCACTCATTTAGACCCAATTTGCTTCCACTATCAAGGTCTTACGATCTGATTCTGGGGGAGAATATATGTCTCATGAGTTTCAGAATTTTCTTCACGAAAAAGGAATTCTTTCTCAACGCTCTTGCGTATCTACACCACAACAAAATGGGGTAGCTGAGCGAAAGAATTGGCATTTACTTGATATGGTTCGGGCTCTTCTTATTGATTCATCAGTTCCATCTTGTTTTTGGTGCGAAGCATTAGCTACTGCTGTCCATTTAATTAATAGATTGCCCACACCAGTTTTACATAATGTTTCTCCCTATTCCATACTATTTGGTCACACACCTAACCTTTCTGATTTGCATATCTTTGGTTGCGTGTGTTTTGCTCATCTTCCACCACATGAAAGACATAAATTGACTGCTCAATCTGTTCAGTGTGCTTTTCTTGGATATAGTTCAACTCAAAAAGGATTCCTTTGCTATGATCCTAATGCACGTAGAATTCGAATTTCCAGGAATGTTGTGTTTTTTGAAAATCAGCAATTTTTCCTCTCTCATAAGGATCCTATCTCACCTAGTTTTTCAATTATTAATGATGAGCCTGAGCCCTCACCTAAACCAAATCCTACTACAATGGCTCGGTTTAAACCTGGTTTTGTCTACACTCTACGTCATAACACTCCTTTGGCCGAGTCTTCTATGACTTCTCAAGATTGTCGTCCTCCGGCACCTGATCCAACACCCACGATGGCTCCTATTGCTCAAGTTCTTAGGAAATCTACCCGTATCTCTCACCCACCCGATCGGTATGGTTTTTCTTCTCCTACTTCTATGACTGCTACATTATCTTCTATTTCTATCCCTTTTTCTTACAAGCAGGCTATGGAACATGAGTGCTCGAAGCAAGCAATGCAAACCGAACTTGATGCACTTGCGGACAATCAAACTTGGGATGTGGTACAATGTCCTCCTTCAATCAAACCCATTGGTAGTAAATGGGTATACTCCGTTAAGCTTCGTTCCGATGGCTCACTAGAACGATACAAAGCTAGATTGGTTGCTTTGGGAAATCGCCAAGAGTATGGCATAGATTATGATGAGACCTTTGCTCCGGTTGCCAAGATGACTACTGTTCGCTTGCTACTTGCCCTTGCTGCTTCTAAATCCTGGCAATTGCGTCGGATGGATGTCAAGAATGCTTTCTTGCATGGTGATCTAAAGGAAGATATCTACATGAAACTCCCATCTAGTATGCCTATTTCTTTCCCTACAAATGTGTGTAAATTAAAAAAGTCTTTGTATGGTCTTAAACAAGCTCCTCGAGCTTGGTTTGAGAAATTTCGTAATACTTTGCTACAGTTTTCTTTTAAGCAAAGTAAGTACGATGCTTCCTTATTTTTACACAAGAGCGATGCTGGAGTAGTATTTTTGTTGGTATATGTAGATGATATTATCATCTCTGGCTCAGATAGACCATTGATTCAAAAACTTCAGCAACACCTTCATAATGTGTTTCACATGAAGGATCTTGGGGATCTTACCTACTTTCTAGGGTTGGAAGTTAGGTCTCAACCACATGGTTTATTTCTCAATCAACACAAATATATTCAAGACTTAATTCAGTTAGGGGGATTGGAAGATACTACTCCAGTTGATACTCCTCAGGAGGTGAATGTTAAGTATAGGAAAGATGAAGGCGAACTCCTCTCGGATCCTACCTTGTATCGTAAGTTGGTTGGCAGCTTGATTTATCTCACCATCACACATCTTGATATCTCTTATGCTGTCCACACTGTTAGTAAATTCATGGATTCTCCTCGACATCTACATTTTGTAGCTGTTCGTCGGATTATTCGCTATCTACTTGGAACTCCTAATCGTGGACTGTTTTTTCCCAAGGGTTCTTTTCTTCACTTGATTGTCTACAGTGATGCAGATTGGGCTGGTTGTCCAGACTTTCGACGCTCTACTACTGGATGGTGTGCCTTCCTTGGGAATTCTCTTATCTCTTGGAAGTGTAAGAAGCAAGATTGTATATCTAAGTCATCTACAGAAGCTGAATATAGGGCAATGTCGGCTGCATATTCAGAAATTATGTGGTTGCGTGGTATTCTTTTAGAACTCCGGTTCGCACAGACACATCCCACGCCTCTTCATGGTGATAATACAAGTGCCATTCAAATTGTAGTTAATCCAGTTTTTCATGAACGTTCGAAGCACATCGAGGTTGATTGTCACTATATTCGAGATGCCTATGAGTCTAAAGCCATCATTCTTCCTCATGTGCCAACTGAACATCAAGTAGCTGATATCTTCACCAAAGCTTTGACTCGACAACGGCATCAATACCTAGTTAGCAAATTGCTGCTAGTTGACTCACTAGCATCACTTTGAGGGAGGGTATCAAAGGAAATGTTTTCTGCAGTCCTCTAAATAGGATATGTTTTCTTATAGTTATCTTGTATTTAAATTACTTATTTGGATAAAATCATTTAGTCAGTTAGTTAGTTAGTCAGTTAGTCAGTTGGAGATTTTATCCAAATCCTATCTTTGCAACCTCAGAACTATTTGTCTATTTAAATGAGAAGAATACATCAAGAGGGTATACGGCATTATTGACAGCCTTGACAACCTCACAATGGAGTCACAGATGATCCACAATCTCACCATTCTTTTGGCACATACAATGGCATTCAATAACAATCACCCGGCATTTCCGTAAGTTGTCCATAGTCAAGATCTTGCCCAAAGAAGCTGTCTAAGCAAAAAAGACCACCTTTAGAAGTGCCTTATGTCTCCAAATGCGTTTCCAAGGAAAATGATTGTTCTGCGGGTTTATAAGGGTCTTATAGTAGGAGGGAACAGGAAATGTACCTTTTCTAGTGGGTCCCACCACATCTTATCAGTTCCTTGAGTCCTCAACCTCATGGAGTACAAGAGGCTGAAAAAAATCAGAAAACCTACCAATTTCCCAATCATGGGTGGCCCTAATAAAGTTCACATTCCATTGGATTGAGCCACCTGACATCTCCATTAGGTTCGCCATTGATGCCTCCTGTTCACGTGCAATCCTGAAAACTGTAGGGAATGTTAAGGGCTCAATCTCCACACCAGATATCATGCCAAAATTTAATTCTAGAAAAATAGAAAATCAATCTAATAATTTTTAAGATTATTTATTTGCTATAATAACATTTTTTAGATTTGCTGTAAATGCCGATTGAAAGAATCGAGAGAGAGAGGGAGAGCATGCAAGGGGGAGAAAACATCACATCTAATAATCTTTAAGACTGCTTGCAATAATAAAATTACTTTAGCAAAAAGATTCTTATCTCTCATTTGAGCAAAAAACAATGTCTATTTATTGCCTAGGTGAAGAAAAAAGCGTAAAGCAAGGGGGTGCAAGCCGACTTACTCTCCTGGAGAGGGCTAAGTTATTTTCCACCTCGTGAACACGATTTTCCCATTGATGAACTAGCCAATTTTCATTAACCTCTCTTTTCCGCCATTTCCAAACTGACCAAGAGATGAAACAAACACAACCTAAGTAGTTTTTTTTTTTTTTTCATCCATTGTTTTCTTGGCATCCACACCTTCCTTAAAATGCCACACTTTTGTGGAAATTAGTTATAAAACTGGTGTTTTGTCTTATTCTATTTTTATCACAACTCTTTTTTTTTTCCCGCATATCTTTACTGCAATGTGATTAAAATTTGTTTAATGGCGAGGTATTTAGGGAAGTAGCCACTCTTTCCCGTTTGCAGCATCAACATGTTGTCCGGTACTATCAGGTAAGAACTTTCTTCATTCTTGATTTATTTCTACGTACTTTCTAATGTCCTCTCCTTGCTTTTGGATTATTTTTCCTTTCTATAAATTTTACTTTGTTCTTGTGTTACCATGAAGCCATCTTTCGGATGCAATAATTCGAATTATTTGATAAGATGCCTCAATTTCTATACTAAAACCTTTGTTCTATGAATGTTTGTAAAAAATTAGAAAGATTCGTTGTTTATATGATGGTTGTAATGATCATAAAAACTTCCAGGCATGGTTTGAAACAGGAGTTAGTTCTTTTGGTGACACGACTGGGGGTTCAATGACTGCAGCAAGCTCCAGTTTCAGCTACTTAGGCACAAGCTCAGTTGATGCGCTTGGGCATGAGAACAAGCTTGAGTCGACGTATCTATATATTCAAATGGAATATTGCCCCAGGTAAAGCATTTAATTTGGTATAATATCTTCAGATTTGAATGCTCCAGGTAAAGCATTTAATTTTTGTATATTATCTTCACACATTATTCATAGAAACACTCTCCATGATGCTTAGTGCTTGTTTGATTGTTCTATCATTCCTCGTTTGGCAATCATGAGTGCTGGATTGTATGATCTATGCCATGTTTTTCTTTGATGTATTTGGCTACCTCTGAGTTTTAAACATGTTCGGTTTTATCATTGTTCTTTAAAATTTAACTCCATAAGTCTTTAACATTATCTAGGTTTTATTTTAATACGTGTTAGTTTGTCATATCTTGTTCTTATATTCTATTTCATTGCTATGGCTTAAGGACACTCCGTCAGGTTTTTGAATCATATAGTCATTTTGACAAAGAGTCAGCATGGCATTTGTTTCGTCAAATTGTGGAAGGTTTGGCCCACATTCATGGACAAGGAATCATCCATCGTGACTTAACCCCAAATAACATATTCTTTGATGCCCGGAATGATATCAAAATTGGGGATTTTGGCCTTGGTAAGATCTAGATTTTCTAATTTGATTTGTTTCCCTTTTGAACGCTCGCAATTTTATATTTGTTTATTTGTCTTCTAAGATTCTTGTTAACTCTCATGTATATCATAAGCAAAAGGTATTCCTTGGTATCCTATCACATCGTACTGGTATTACTGATTGTATTGGGAACATGCATTCATAAAGTTGTGTTCAGATCTGCTTAAAGCCAGAAACCACTTTATGAAATGAAGTGCTGTTTCTTATACTGGAGATCTTCATTTTTCCCAACCGTTCCTTTTGGATTTTTTTTTTTATGAATATTTTTTTTAAGTTTTAGGGGCTGAAGAGGGTGAGCATCAATGGGGAATTATGGCTGAACTGAAATAATGAGGTTACAATCCTTTTAATAAGAAAACATTAGGGTTTTCTGGCTACATTTAGATTGACGACATAGGTTTTTAGGACTTCGAGAAAGCTTCCAATTTTATATTTGCAAATAAGGAAATTCCCTAGGCTCTTTGAGAGGTATGGCACAGGCCTGCCCATAGGGTCCTAAATTTCTGTTTTGAAAGCTGTTTCCAAGGATGCAAGTTTTCTCCATTCCTATAACTCCTTATAGAATCAATTTCTTTTGAAAAAGCTCGTACTTATTCATAAAACAAAAGCTCATAATTTCCGTATATATGACAAATCAGCATTTCATACATTAACTAAAACCTTAACAGTCAAAGAGCAGCTTGAATTAGGAACATAAAGGGCTAATTTGAAATTATTCATGCCAAACACTAAACACCTTAACCAAGCATGCCCAATGATTTTGTCTTAGAACCAGGTAACTAGGTCTCATGGTCAAGACTATAAAGCATATTTTGTATCATTTTTGCAACTGTGGGCGCAAATATAAATTAGAGATTAAATGAAAGGTGGTGGCATGGAAAATGATGACAAATCACATGAAATGACCAGTTAGTGTAGCCATTAGAGCTTGGGGTTTGTGACTAACGTCTTTATGTCTATACTCGGCTTCTGAAGATCCATATTCATTCCCCCACTTGTTAATCCTTTTGGTTCACATGGATAACTTTAAGATTACCAAGTCTAAGCAGTTGCATTTAATTGATGCCTTGACTGAACCTTTCCAAGAACTGAATTTGGAACGCTGGTTTCATAGATTTGACTGCGGTTGGATTGTGTACAATTTACTTTTCACAAAGTATATATGGTTGGCAAGGCATATTATTTACTGGAAGATTTTGGAGGAATGAACAAATCCTTTAAAACCATCATTACCTTGTGCAATTCTCGGGGTGATTGCTCCAGTTTTAGCGTAATTTTTGTGGCTGCTCTTTTGATTCTTCTTGTAATCATCCTTTTGGACAGTCAAGTTCTTGGATTGTATAAACTACTCAGTTAATTTAGATGGACGTTGAGACTAAGGGCTGGTTTGGTTACACAAAACCAAACTATCTCATCTCATCTCATATAATCATTACAACTTTTCCAAACTCCCACACAAAATATAATAAGCAATTCAACCTTTTCAAATCCCAAAATAAAAATAATATTAAAAAGTTATATTATTTTTTTTGATAGGTAATCAAGAAGTTATATTCATAGAAATAGGCAAAACCCAAGTACACAGGAAGTATACATGGGGAACACCTAGCTAGAGGTTACAATAGAAAGTAGAAGGTCATGGACTTTTAGCCCGTTACAAACTATGGCCCTTGCCCATAAAAATGACTTAAGAAAGAAAACTTTTAGCTCATCCATAGTTCTCTCTTGATCTTCGAAGCTTCTAGCATTTTTCTCCATCCAAATACACCAACACATATATATTGAGACCATTCTCCAAATTGCCGCTACCTTTGAATTGCCATGGAGTCCTCTCCAACTTGCTAGGAAATCCACCAATCTAAGAGACATGACCCAAGACAATCCGATTCTTGAGAAAAAATCATCCCACATGAACCTGGTCACCTCACAGTGTAAAAGCAGATGATCTACTGATTGCCCATGCTTCTTACACATACAACACCAATCCAGCACAATTATTCGTTATTTCCTCAGATTATCTATAGTAAGGATCTTATCCAAGGATGCTGTCCAAACAAAAAAAGTTGCTTTTGAAGGAGCTTTCGTCTGCCATATGCTCTTCCATGGGAACTTAGTCCTTTCAGGGTTCGTTAGTGCTTGATAAAATGAACTAATAGAGAAAATACCTTTCTTGGAATGAATCCAATGCATTGTGTCTCCGGTGCCTCCTGAAATACTTACTAAATACAATGCCGCAAAGAACTCCATAACAGACTCCAATTCCCAATCTTGGGCTGCGTATTGAAATCAATGTTCCATTGAGGGGAACCATTTGAAAAGACCAAAATATCGACAATTGCTACATCCTTTTCTCTAACAAGCTCAAAGATAGCAGGGAAGGTGTCTCGGAGACAATGGTGACCACACCATTTGTCAAACCAAAAACTAACACGAGAGCCATCGCCCATAACAAAATATTCATGTCCTCGAAAGGACTCCCAAAGACTCCTAATGTATTTCGACAACCCCACTCCACACCATCCTCCCCAAGCCTCCCCGAACTGTGAATCAATAACCACCTTCCAGAAGGCCTCCCTTTCGTGTTGGTACCTCCACAACCATTTACCCAAAAGAGCTTGATTGAATTTCATCAAGTAGCAAATCCCCAAACCTCTCCCAGAAATTGGGGTACAAACCGTTGACCAATTAACCAGGTGGTGTTTGAACTCTTCCCCCAATCCGCTCCACAATAAATCCCTTTGTAACTTCTCAATGCAGTTAGCCACCTTTGTGGGAAGCGGGAACAATGACAAAAAATAGGTGGGTAAGTTTGAAAGAGTGCTTTTAATCAAAGTCAACCTACCACCTTTTGACAAGTATAGCCTCTTCCAAGCGGCCAATCTGCGCTCCACCTTTTCGATCACATCATTCCAAATCCTTTCAAATTTAAAGAAGGCACCCAAAGGTAAGCCAATATACTTCATAGGTAGAGAAGATATCTTGCACCCCAAGATTGTAGCTAAATTCTCCGCTTCGTGGACAGCCCCCATTGGCACTAATTGGGACTTTGCAAGGTTGATACTCAGGCCTGAAACAGCTGTAAAACAAATGAGTAGCGCCCTCAAGGCTTGAATGTGTCCAAGGTGTGCTCCACGAAAGATGAGAGTGTCATAAGCAAATAGCAGGTGCGAAATGTTGAGCTTGCCATTCCCCACTGGAAGTCTATAGAGTAACCCCCCGTCCACCAGGCCCTCAATCATCTTACTGAGAGCTTCTATGACAAATAAAAAAAGAAGAGGAAAAAGCGGATCTCCCTGCCTTATGCCGCGAGAGGAGTTGAAGAAACCCACTGGTGAACCATTTACCAAGATAGAGAAACGAACTGAAGAGATGCAAAATTCTATCCATTTCTGCCATTTCCCCCCAAAACCACATCTGTCAAGTAAGTAAAGTAAGAACTACCAGTTGACATGGTCATAAGCTCTCTCCATGTCTAGCTTACAAAGTAACCTGGGTTCTCTAGACTTTAGTCGGCCATTCAAAATCTCATTTGTAATAAGTACCGAATCAAGGATTTGTCTACCTTTGACAAATGCATTTTGAGGCTTTGAGATTAGTTTTTCCACCACCGAGCTCAATCTATTCGCTAGCACTTTGGACAGAATCTTATTCACCCCATTCACAAGACTAATGGGGCGATAGTCTTTCACATCCCTAGACCCCACTTTTTTGGGAATGAGGGCTAGGAAGGTGGTGTTAATACTCTTTTCAAATCTAGTATCAGTATGAAATTCATGAAAAACTTGCATATCCTCATTGACCACCTCCCAACAAGCTTGAAAGAAGTCCTAGGTAAATTCGTTCGGACCGGGAGCCTTATCACTTACCATACCTCTGATTACGCTATGCACTCCCTCTTCTACAAATGGTCTCTCTAGCCACGTTGCACTCTGCTAGTCTAATGTAGAAAAAGACAAAGCATCCACTTTCAGTCGCCAATTGTGCTCTTCCGATAGGAGTTGTTGATAATATTGTTCAATGTGGTTGTTGATTACCATCTGATCCAAAGAAATTGCCCCATCTACCATTAGTGTATCAATAGCATTGTTCCTCCTGTGGGAATGAGCCACCCTATGAAAGAATTTTGTGCACTTATCTCCCTCCTTAAGCCAAGGCGCCCTTGATTTCTGTCTCCATGAAATCTCCTCCATCAAAGTTACTCTTTCAAGTTCCGCTACTACCTGACTCTTGAGAGTTTTTTCAGGTTTAGAAAGAATTCTGGTCTCCTCCTCGCCTTCCAGGCCCTGTAACTCCTCCACAAGAGTGCGCCTTTGATGAAGCACGTTGCCAAAAGCTTGTTCATTCCATTGCTTCAGATCTTGTTTCAACGCTTTCAACTTCTTTGCCATAATGAAACTTGGGGAGCCGTAGAAACTGTAAGAAGTCCACCATAGTTTGACCCTGTCTACAAAACCATCAGTTTTAAGCTACATATGCTCAAATTTAAAATACCTTATGCCCCCTTGGATGCCTGCACAGTCTAAAATGATGGGGTAATGATCAGAGCATAACCGGGGGTAACCTTCTTTGAACTAGATCCGGGAAGTGAGACTCCCAATCAGGAGTTATAAAAAATCTATCAATCCTCGACCAAGATAGAAATTCTCAGTTGTTGGACCAGGTAAACGTGCCTCCTGATAGTGGAATGTCCACAAGCTCCTGTTCTGAGATGAAATCAGAAAAATCTCTCATGGCTGGAGTGATGCGGGATACACCCTACCTTTCGCTTGGAAAGCGAGATGTGTTAAAGTCCCCCCCAATGCAACTTGGTAGCTCCCACCAACGAAGAACTCCTGCCAATTCTTCCCACAAAAGCCTTCTCTCCGAATCAATATTTGGGCCATAAACACCAGCAAATGCCCATTTGAAGCCATCTTCTAGATTAACAAAAGGGCATGCAATAGTAAAATCACCCACACACTCCTCCACCCTTTCCACCACCCTTTTGTCAAACATAATTAGAACTCCCCCAGATGCCCCTTTTGATGGTAGGTAAGACCACTTGACATGTTGCCCTCTCCATAAACTGCGAATGATTTGTCTAGTAATAGCTTCCAACTTAATCTCTTATAAACATATGATATCCCCCTTCTATTGGCGAAGTAAATTTCTGACTTGGAGCCGCTTATTAGGATCATGCAGCACCCTCACTTTCCAAGTTAATATTTTTTGGCTTCATGGGACAACCATTTTACCCCTCCTCTTGCAACGCTCCCGACTAGAGCTCTTCTCGCTCCCATCCTCTTTCATTGCCCAAGTTAGCCTTTTGAGTTCTCTTTCCTTCTTTTTGGTCAGATTCAAGGATTGATAAGATTTGGAATGAGCATTCACATCCTCTACGGCTGTAAGTAAGGCCATAAATTCAGCTTTGAAACCCCCATAAGAAATCCCTACCATGTGCTTAATATCCATCTCTTTCTTGATTACCCAATCTGACGCATTGGAATGAAAAGAGTTGAGAGGAGTAGGATAATCCTCCCCATCCCTGTTATCCTCAAACAAAACCAAAGATCCAGCCAAATCAGTCTCCCCCATTTCACCTTCTGAGCCCATCACAGTTTGCTGCACATTCCCAGCATGTTCGAAAACCAGACCCACAACCTACTCTAGCACCGGGACCGATGCCTTCGCCGCCATATTAAAAAATTATATTATAACAATATTTTATTCAACTTTTAACAAAACATATCATCTCATCTCATCTGAACAGCGTAAGCAAACGAGGCCTAACATTTAGAGCCTTCTCAAGCCACTCAGTGTACCCAGACTTTGTGCTTGTGGCCTAGCAGTTATAACATACACGAGCAAAATTTAAGTTCTGTTATCATCATTATGTACTCTTAATTTTTTCCAACATGAAATCATGGATGGCATTTGATAAGTGGCTTCTCCTTTGAATTAGCCTAATAAACTAATATAAATGGGATACTAAGGTACACTATCCTTACCTCTTCGTTTCAGCCAAGTTCTTGAAGTTGGAGCAGTTGGATCAGGATCCAGGTTATCCTTCAGATACTGCTGGGGTTTCACTTGATGGAACTGGTCAAGTTGGTACCTATTTTTACACTGCACCTGAAATTGAGCAAGGATGGCCCAAGATTGATGAAAAGGTGAATTTTGATTGTTCTTTATTTGCTTTCTACTGATGCTCCTGCGATGACTAATTTTCTCCTAAATATTTCATTAAAATTATTTAGTAATCTTGGTTTACAGGCGGATATGTACAGCTTAGGAGTTGTGTTCTTTGAGCTTTGGCACCCATTTGGGACAGCAATGGAGAGGCACATTGTTCTCACTGATTTGAAACAGAAAGGAGAACTACCTCCATCTTGGATTGCTGAATTTCCTGAACAGGAATCCTTATTGCGGCGCTTAATGTCCCCAAGTCCATCTGATCGTCCCTCTGCCACAGAACTTTTACAGCATGCTTTTCCTCCACGGATGGAATCTGAGTTGTTAGATAGTAAGTAATTAAGATACTTGTATTAACTCTATTTTGATATATTAAACTTTATTAATCATCTAATTTAAGCCCTACCCAGAAGCACAAACAGTATACAAAAAATACACTTAAACCAGAAAAAGAAAAAAGGGTGAGAAACTCGGGCCTGGTTTGGATAGTGAGATGAGATGAGATGATCTGTGAATAGTAGTGAAATGATTTGAGTTGAGATGTTTTATGGGTTTTGGGAAAGGGGAGAGAAAAAGTTGAATATAAATATTATAAATTAAAATATTGTTAGAATATAATTTTTTAATATAATTTTTCTTTGGGATTTAAAAAAGTTGAATTGTTTTTTGTGTTTTGTTTGAAAATTTAGAAAAGTTGTAATGATTAGGTAATGGTTAGATGAAAAAATTGAAGATTTGAAATTGAAAATTTTTTTTGTTTGTAGTGTTTGAATATTGAGATAAGATGGGATAAAATGAGATGAAATTGGAGACTTTTGCTATCCAAACTAGGCCTAGAATAGCTTTTTTTCTCATAAGTGAAAAAAATCCTAATAGCTAAAAATAGAAAAGCAGAAATCAGCTAATGTTCAATGAAAGAGGGTTGGAGACCTGAGTTCCTTCAGATCGTCCATCTTTTTACAATCCATAAAATCCTTTCATCCTATCCTACTGAAGACGTTACATTATCCCACATGACAAGATCATTGTTTTTTTTTTTTTAAAATTTTTTTTTTTATCATTACTCAACTAAGTATAATCAAACTGGCCTTTTCATCATGACAAAAGATTCACCACTCTATAGTGCATGCCCACTCTATTCCAAATAAACCTAAAGTAGATTTCCATAAAGCTGTAGCCAACCTCATAGTGAAGCAATAGATGAGTGATTGTTTTCCACTTTTCTTATGAAAAAAAGCTATTAGGGCCTAGTTTGGATAGCCAACCTCATAGGCAACACCAATCAACTACAATCCACAATAGAATGTCGCTTTCTTAACTCGTCTATTGTTGGGATCTGTCTTAGGCTGCTTTTGGATGTTGAGCTGAATTGAACTCTTTATGAATAGTAGTGAGTTGAGATGATGAAGTGAGTGTTGTGGGGTTCACCTAAGATGGGTTTAAATGTGTTTGGATATTAAGATGAGTTTAAATATATTTATGGGAAGTAAAAAAATGTTGTGGGTCCTGCGTGTAAAGAATTGTTGAATTGAAAAAGGTTGTGGGTCTCACGTGTAAAGAGGCTTTGAGTTGAGATGAGTTTAGTAATTTGAAAGTTGGGTGTTTGGACTCAACTTAAAATTAGACTAAACTGAGTTGATCTCAGTTGAGTCTATCAACCAAATGGGGCCTTAAACAGCTATCAATATACAAAAAGAAAATTTCAAAGGAGTATTGTTCCACCATGTATTCTTTCATGGGACAGAGTTGCTATTATGAGGAGATGAGTCATTAGAAAATGATCTTACATCAAACACCCCTCACTTAGAAGGGCCTAACAGAGCCTGTCTTCATTGCCTCGCCTCCAAGAATGAAACATAAACTATTTTTTTTAGTATTTAAAATTTTAGTTCCTTGAATGTTTTTGTATAGGGATGTCAATGTCAAGGAAAACATTAGGCATTATTGGTATAGAAGTTTGCCAAAACTGATCTTCACTACTCTCTTTCTCCCCTTGAAGATTAGTTTGGTTAAAGTAAGACTGATTTTCAACAAAGACGACATCCATACTGATGTGAATTTCTTTTTGTTTTTGGATTAAAACGTTTGCACCCTCTCTTATCGGGAGCATATCCAAGAAACACACATTTTACAGCCCTAGGATCAAGTTTAGATCTAAGATGAGCTGGAATATGAACAAAAACAGTGCATCCAAATACTTTTAGAGGCAGATCAGAAATTATCCTATTATCAGGAAAGGATTCTTTTAGGCATGCCGAAGGAGTTCTATACTGTAGCACACGGGTAGGCATTCTATTAATAAGGTAACAAGCAGTTAGAATAGCATCACCCCACAAATATTTTGGAATATGCATAGAAAACATTATAGCCTGTGCAACCTCAAGTAAATGACAATTTTTTTCTTTCAACGATGCCATTTTGTTGTGGGGTATCACGACACGTGGATCGATGTTGAATCCCTCTTTCTTTCAAAAAATTTCCCGAAACTTGGTTGAAATATTCTGTACCATTATCCATACTATAAAAATTCTTGAATAATATTTCAACTTCAAATTTTCCATTCATCAAATATACCCAACAAATCTAAGTATGATCATCTATAAAAGTAACTATTTTTTCTGGATAAGGTAGTAACCTTAGAAGGACCCCAAACATCACTATGAATCAAATAAAAAGATTTTGATGCACGGTAGCCTTTTGAATTATAAGGAACTCAATGACTTTTTGATAAATGACAAATGTCACAATGAAGAGAAGTACAATCCAAATTTTTAAACAGACTAGGCAGCAAATGTTTTCAGTAAGAAAAACTAGGATGCCCTAATCTAAGATGCCAAAGCATTATTTGTTCACGCATAAGGATTGAACTAGTACTACTACTCAAGCCTTGAGCTTGTTTATTGCTTAGACCATCTCATGAAGTTGGCTTCATTGGGATGGATATTTGTGATTTGGACTGAATGGGGTTCGGTATGGGCTACTTTGGTTTCAGTTTTGGTGTTGACCACAGGTTCAGGTCTGGCCATGGTTCAAGTTTCGGAAATTTCAGACTTAATGGAGGCTGAACAGGGTTAAGGCAATAAGGCCTAGGTTTAGAGGCTATGACTGCGAAAAGAGAACCAGGCTCTTGATACCATCTAGAAGTGGAGAAGAATTGGAATAGCATTTCTCATTAACTAAAATAAGGTACAATCCGTATGTCTTATAGACTACAAGGATAAGCTAATAAGGAAAGAGTAATAAAGGAAAGAATAACAAAGGGAAAGAATGACAATTGCTAACAAATCTCCTATAATATCTCCTAAGAATATTTACATAATTACAGAAATTTCTCCTATAATCCAAGGAGAGTTGACTGGATAAATTTGGAAACTTTCCTACAGAGGATCAGTAGAATGTATGAGTTATAGGCAATGAGAAGCTAGAATGCATGCATGCATGCCCAAGCATTAATTAAAGAATACATGCACAGCTGGAAAAAAAAAAAAAACTGCTTCTGAGGAATGGTGCATACAACAGAAGAAACGCCATTTTGATTATAATGGTGCAAACAGCAGAAGGAAAAAAGTGGTGCAAACAGCATTTTGATTATAATGGTCCACTTTGATTAAAATGCTATAAGATAACTCCACTTTGCTTAAAATGTGCAAACAGCAAACATGCAAACCACATTAATTTCTTTTGTGAGGAATTTTAGTAAAAACCTTGCTTGTGCAATGACTATAGCAGACCAAGCACATATAGCACACCATACACAAAATCTGCTTGAGGAATACTATAATAAAACTCCTTTGATTAAAATCGTGCAAACATCAGAAGAAAAAAAATCTGCTTGTGATGAATTTTAGTTTGTATAAGATAACTCCACTTTGTGAGGAATGCTATAAGATAACTCCACTTTGATTAAAATGTGCCAAAATAGCTCAGTATTGACCATTCTCCAGATTGGTCTAAGTTGATGAACATGCTCTGTTTGTATCTCTCAACTTTCAATGGAACATTAGTGGTTGTAGAGGTTAGTGCCTATTTCTTGTAGTGCCTGTCTAAACCATTTTTATTGGGTTTTATTGAAGCTAAGAAGCCCAAAATGCATAACCCATTGAGAATGCTCGAATGCAAATTTTGAAGAAATCAAAATGTTATCAATTTTATTTACAAATAAGTCAAGCATATGAATTTGAGTTAACCAGGAGAGCGAGGGGTTTCATCACACACACACACACACACACACACACACACACCATTGTTTAAGCACAGGGAATGCCAGGAAATATTCTGAATTCCATAACCTCTTATCTATCTACCTCTGGAGAGGTTTCAATTAAACTGAAAGAAAAAATTAATATGATGAGAGCATCATTAATTTAAAAAGCATGAACAGCCTCATATAAACCGAAAACATATAAAAAATATTAACATCCATGTTCAACCTTAAAAAAGAGGGAATAGTTATTAAAACCTAAAAAATGAACATAAACTATATAGTTCTAATAGACAACTGTCCAGCCATGAACAGATTGTAAAAACAATGTTATGAACAACAAATCAGTAAACCAGCAAAACCCAAAGCAAGAACACTTTGACAAAACCTAAAATCAATAATCCATCCAATAAACGTACGGCACAATCACTGGACAACCACTAAAATCACAACCAACAAGAGCAAAGATCAGCATAAAATGAAGTAAGATCAAAGAGAAATTCCAGAAATTTTTACCCTTGCATATATCAAAACCGCAATAGAGAGTCTCGGAGAGGTAGTCTAGGGCAAAATTCGAAGATCCTCACAAGGCGCTGTAGCACAGGCCATTTGGTTCTAGCTACCGATTGTTGGTGTAGATCGATTGTCCTCCAGTGTTTGGTTCTTCACCCAAGCTGAGATAGATGAAAGAATGGACAACAAAACGGAAAAGGGGAGAGAGAAAGGGAGAGAAAGGAAGTGTGGGTGAAGCTGTACGAGAGAAAGGAAGAGAAAGGGACTCTCGGGTTCAAGAGAAAGGGAGAGAAAGGGAGTCTTAGCTTGAGAGGAAGGGAGAGAAATGAGAGAAAGGAGACACGGGAGTAGAAAGCATGGGAAAATTGGCCCAGCGATGGAGATTATTTTTCAATAAAATGTACTTTTAGTTGGTGAACAGTAACTCACCAAGTATGACTTTGGCTTTCCATTTACTGTAGCTCATAGTCCAATGCAGCTGATTTAATAAAAAATGAGCCATATTTTAAGCTTCACTTTTGGCTAGTCCAATATCAGTGCTCTTACTTAATCACGTGTCACAAGATCCAATATCAATTTTAATATCTTTTCTTTTATTGCTTACTTATTTGTTAAGTTATTAATTTCAAATGTGCTAATTAGAGTGGCTAATGTAAGTTCCATTATTGTGCTTGGTGGTGTGTGGCTTTCAATAATATAATTAAGAAGATAATTCTTTGATTATCTTAATTAAATGCTTTCTGCCCATATCTTCAGATATTCTACGAACAATGCAAACTTCAGAAGACAGAAGTATGTACGATAAAGTTGTCAATGCTATCTTTGATGAAGATATGTTAAGCATAAAAGACCACCATCGTCATGCTGGTAGACCGAGGTTGGCTGGAGATGAGACCTCTATTCAGTACACAGATTTAGATACTGAGGTTCGTGATTATGTTGTTGAAGTCACAAGGGAAGTGTTCAGGCAGCACTGTGCTAAGCATCTGGAAATAGTACCCATGCGTTTGTTGGATGATTTTCCACAGTTCAATAGGTTTCTCTTTCAATCAAACTTCATGCTATCTTTTATACAGCAGTATATATCCCACAGTACATCTTGTTCCTAAATTCTGTTGTTGCTGGCTATTTATTTTCCATATTTTATGTGAAGGAACACTGTCAAACTTTTGACCCATGGAGGAGATAAGCTTGAACTTTGTCATGAGCTGCGTCTTCCTTTTGTTAGTTGGGTGATCTCCCACCAGGTATTTACTCTATCAGAGGGAGCTGTGCTAGCTTTTATTCCCTTTGTCATTGATTTTGGCCAACTTACATGAAATTATTTAGATTTCAAGTCAATTGTCTATACATTTATTAAGCAGGGTATGAATATTTGGATTCCTATTTAAACAAGGTGTTTCATCATATGTATTATGTTCTTAGTTTTTGTTTCTCTGGCAAAATTATCTTGATTTTCTGTATTATGCTAGGCATACACTAATTTGGCAAGACTACCACTTGGGCATAGGCTTTGTCTTTTAATTTTTAATTTTATATTCACTCTTTTAAAGGCCACGTGTATTTGCTACAATTTGTGGGTCTCAACATGTTATGTAAAAACAACTTGTCAACTTGGATACTTGAGTCTAAATCCTGATTTATAACTCGTAGGAATATTCATATAAACTTGCTATGGTTGTCATGAAGTACTGAATAATTTCAGTTTTAAGTGGTTGACAGAGTTACTAAAAAATGTTCACAAAAAGCTGCCAAGTGCATGAGAGGCTCAAAATAGGTGCGTAAGGAATAATGATGGGAAAGGACAAATTGCAGATGAAAGTCAGAAAGTATTCAATCAAAGTTCTTTTCTTTCTGAATTTTCATTATTTTTTGTGTCAATTGGAAAACTGGGAAGAAAATTTTCTAGATCTTCATTTTGTTGCTCTAAAAGCAAGGAATGAATAAGAACTTGGGAGGAAGAAGAAAGGGTACCAAGAAAGGAATACAGGCAAGTCCTAAGATTTATCACTTGGCAAAGTGCTCCACCCATTTGGCCCTTACATGGGAGAATTGGTTGGAGCCTAAACGTGAGGAAACGTTGCAATAAATAAATTCATTATCTTGCAGCTTAAGCTAAATTGTTCATCTTGTAAGAGTTAACCTTTTGAAACGATGGATAATTTGTTATTCTAAAGATGTAAATCCAGAGAAATATTGACTTATAAAAAAAAAAAAAAAAATCCATAGAAATATTGCTATAAAAATGGTCTATGTGGTATGTAGGTGTTTAGGATTTAATCAGGAGCTCAAGTAAATGCCAAAATCTCACCAGAAATCAGGAGATAATTGCATTTTGAAGTTGTATTCATGGCTAGTTTTTTTAGCACTCAATAAATGATGCGTTGCCGTGTATGTGATACCTTGCATTGGTGCATTTTTCTGATGATGGGGCCAATAGTTGGTCACATGATCTATGCTTTGCTTTGATGGTGGCTGTGCTTGTGGTGCACATCTATGCTTGCAGAGATAAGTAAATGACGGAAAGTGAAGATAAAGGGATACAAAGATTTGACATAGTTTGCATTGAGGCTTACGTCCACTGGTCTCGGGTGTGAAACCCACTATAAAAATGGTCTTTTATACTTGCTCTCAACCCTGGCTCTCTATTACATTGGAGATAGGGGAAGATCCCTTTTTCTCTATGTTTTGTTGCTGCCCCTTGTCTTGCTCCTGCCAGCCTTTTTTGTTTACTTTCGCCTTTTTCTCCCTTGAGCTCCATGCATGTGTTGTCCAATCAAACTTCTGGAAAGCTTTTCCTTTAATGATTGTGGGCTTACTGCCAGCGTTTACCCCACAACACCATGTATTATCTAGATATGTGTTGAGTCCCACATTGGGTGGGTGGACTATAAAGTCGGTGCCAAGTCCCACATGGGAAATTTACTTGGTCGAGATTAGTTTGGGAGCTACAGTTGTAACTTTGATTTGTTCTTTTGGCGTATAGCGCATGTGACAAGTGCTTCCTTTGTTCATGATAGTTCAAGTTTGAATCGTTGACTTCTACTAAAGCATATGCCCACATCCCACCAATCATTGACAAGTGGACTTTGAAGTTGTAATCACGACTAGTTTCAATCCTTGTTTACAACTTCCCGAGGTGTAGAGCACTCAGTTCAGTGAACTACTGTTCAAGTTTGAGTGGTTGATTTACAATGTCATTTCTTTAACATACATGTTCTATTTATTGTAACAAAAAAAAAAATTGCATTCCAAATAATAAGTTGTGTTTCTACTTTCTATGCTGTAGAAATCTTCATTCAAACGATATGAAATATCGTGTGTCTATAGAAGAGCAATTGGGCATTCACCACCAAATCGCTACCTTCAGGTGTGCATTACAATCATTGAAATTGTCATGGGGTTGTATCCCATTCGTTTTTCATTTTTTGGAAGTGAATCATATGGAATGTTCCTTATAAAAGAAATCATATGGAATGTTCCCAATGGTGCTTCCATGTTAACTCTTTGGGTGAATTTTTATACAAGTTGAAGTGTCCTTTATACAGCATTTGTTTTCAACAGGGAGATTTTGACGTTATTGGAGGTGCATCAGCATTGACGGAGGCAGAGGTTATCAAGGTGCGGTATTCCATTGTTTATACCCTTCTCTCTCTCTTCCTCCCTAACCATCCATTCCCTGGGAATTGAATAATGGAACTCTCCTGTAATTTCAGTGATTAAGAAGTTTATTTTGTTTTCTCTCGATATACCTTTCTTCCCTTTCTAAAATGGGTTCTTCAAATTAATGTTATAATTCTTGAGTTTTAGATGTGCTATGCATTACTTGTAGTCTTCACGGCTTGTCACTTTCGCTCATAATTATGAATCATCATTACTTTATTGGTGCTCCCAGTCTAACAATAACTTCTCAAGACCCAATGTAGTTTCATATATTAAGTGGTTTATATGACTTCTGACATAATTTCGTATTAGAGATTTGTGACATGCTGGCTTTTAGATCTGGGTATTTTATGCATTTTTTGATTTGTCATTACTTTATCTAATACATATAAAACTATAATATGAAACTTATAATTTTAAAGTAGGGATTTTTAATTGTATTTTAGAGTGCTTGAGTTTTCTTTAACAAAATAATAAATGAAAAACTGTATAAATCTTAACTCAGTGAATGATACTTTTAGAACATAGTATTGTTAAAGAGATATAATAAGGGAGGTTGTAAAAGAGGTAGAGAGAGAAAGCCTTTGACTTCAGAGTCTTGATTTTTTTTCATCCTTTGATTTGTAGAAGCTTCCTATTCCTTATCCGTTTCACCCAAGTATATGCCATTTGTGGTTCCCAAAGGGAAAAGGGAAGGGAAAGGAAAGGAAAGGGTGGGAAGAGAAGGAATGCAAGGGAGGGATGATGAACATACTTATAAAAAAAAAAAAGGGAGGGATGATGAACATAACATTCCCCTGGTGTCTGGTTGCCTTGAGGAAGAAAGGAGGCCTTGTCTTAATAAGAAAGTTTGCATTCACATAATAGTTTTAGGCAGAAATTACATTTTACACCATCGAACTATATTACCCCATAGCTAATATGTACCCTCAATTATGAAAATTTGCAACATGTAACACAAACTACCAGTCGTTTTCAATGTCCACCCTCCTTTAGTCTGATGCATTAATTCAGAGTTTAGACTACATACTGAAACCATTGGCAGTTTAGGGTGCATACTGAATCGCTGTGTAGGGCACACATTGGAACTGAGAAGTAGTTTAGGTCACGTATCTTTTAATTCTTTTGGGTACATATTGAAATCTAAAGGTACTTTTGCTTCCAAGATGATCCCTCTATTATCTTCCTCTCCCCTTGATTTTTATCCAATTATATGGAGAAGATCTGTATCTTCTCCCCTTCATTTTTTTCTTCTCTCTATCTTGCTTTCTTTCTTTCTTTCTACCTTCTAAACATAGGTATATATAAATGTAAGAAAACAAATATGGCCCATGGAGCGTGTTGTTGACTATATTTTTATTGATGAACTTATATTAGGATTATATTATAAATTTAGTGTTTTGCATTTTCTACCTTTAATTTTGCATTTAACTCCCTTCAATCTGTCCTTTTTTTCTTAATTAAATTTTGGCTAGTATATTTGGTTGTGTAAAAGTGTCATCCTAATTTAGAGGAGAGATTCTATAAAAGCAAAGGGAAGATAAATATGGTCAAGATCGTACAAGACCATGAGTGCATATCTACGTATATTCATTTAGACTTTGAATATTTGTTGCAGTCTCGGTACTTATTTGAAAAAAAAATATTTGTTGCAGTCTCAGTAAGTGTGTACTTATATAAGTGTGCAAGAAACTAGATGACCCAAAAAATGCCAAAAGGCCGCCACTATAGTTCCCATTTCAATTACATCTGGAAAAATAGTGGTTGAAGAGGAATCTGCTCATTTAATAAAAGCCTTTGAATCGTGGTCCCAAGTGGCCTAGCACTTTAGTCAACGAACAATCAAGGGCGAGATGGGGAGATTAACAAGGACTGGCTGGTAAGTGTAGCTCCATGGGTTTTTTTCTGGCCCAGGACATAATGTATCAAACCAGGCTTTGTAGAGGCCAGCCAGTAGCCATATAATGGTGAGTGGATTGGATAACTCCCATCAGAATTTGAAAATTTTTGAACCCCATATCAACTAAGTGAGATATTTGATAACGTTTTACACTTGGACCTATCAAAGGAAGAAGTTTGTGGATAAATGATGTGGATGTTTGTAAAGAATTGGTGTTCTTGCAGTTTAGAAACTTGTGGAAAAACCAAGTAGAAAGAACTAATTGACCTCTCAGCTTTTTGCCTGTGGTTGAGGACTATTAGTCATTGTACTGTTGCTCCTTTTGCAGGTGACCATGGACATTATAGCTCAGTTTTTCAATGCAGATTCATGTGACATTCATCTAAATCATGGGGACCTTCTGGATGCAATTTGGTCTTGGATAGGAGTGAAGGCAGAGCATAGACTGAAAGTAGCCGAGGTATATCATGAATGTATGCATGACATTAGCACCATTTAGTATGTAAATTTGACCTGACAGATGCTTCCATCTCTAAATGAAGCTTCTTTTGATGATGGGTTCTCTGCGTCCTCAATCTTCTGAACGCAAATCAAAATGGGTTGTCATAAGGCGTCAGCTTTTGCAGGTTTGTGGACAAGTATATAAGAAAAAGAGCTATGCATATAGTTACCCTGCAACTATCGTTATCTTAAAAGTTATATTCCTATACATATAGTTACCCAGATGGGATCTATCTATTTATTCTTCTTGATTTTTATTCATTTACAGGAGCTCAATCTAGCAGAAGCTGTCGTAAATAGGCTGCAAACTGTTAGTTTAAGGTTCTGCGGAGCTGCTGATCAGGCACTTCCGAGATTGAGGGGAGCGTTGACAGCCGGTAGATTTTTTTGTTTATTATTTACATAAATCTTATGATGTATTATATCCATATCATTAGCTACAATTCTAATGCAGATAAGCCTACACGCAAGGCACTTGATGAATTGTCAGACCTCTGTAGCTACTTGAGAATTTGGAGGATTGAGAAACATGTTTATATAGATGCATTAATGCCCCCAACTGAGAGTTACCATAGAGATTTGTTCTTTCAGGTATAATATCTTCGTTTGTTATTTTTTATTTTTGAAAATCATGTCAGTTACTCAACAGCTACCCTTTCATTCAATAAGCCAGTATTTCTAATCCAGTGAAGTTTCAATTGATACTAACTCCCAGCCTACACCACTAGCAAAAGTTGGCTGGGATCAGTCATGTGCTGTCCTTTTTTTCTTATGTGCATAGTTATTTACTTGGCCCAGTTTTATGATATACTTTTCTTTGGATTTTTTTCTTTCATTGGGACCACGGAGGGGAAGGGGATAGAAGCTTTGTTTGTTTCTTAGGCTCAATTGGATTCTGAAAGTTTATCTGCTTTCTATGCTGGCTGTTTTCCAAATATGCTTATTTGTTTGTAATGGGTAAATTTTGAATGGTGGAAGAAGTCTGGGAACCCAATTCCTATTACTGAGCGATTGTGTTCAATCCCCTTTTATGCCTGATTCCATTCCATCCAACTGCACTGCAAAAGACACAAAAGATGGTTCCTTTGTGTCTTATGTGCTGCATTTGGATGGAAAGGAATGAGCGGTGTTTTAATGACAAGCAGCATACTTTGGACCAAATCCGGAATTTTTTTGTGCACTCTTTATTGCTTTGGTTTTCTGCTTTAGAGATTAACGGAACCTCTGTTCATGATTTTCTGTTGTTGCTTTCTGTTTTATAGAATGTATCTAGGTGTTTTCTTTTGTATACTTCCTGTATACATGGGCTTTGCCTATACTTTCGTTTCTAATAAAATTACTTCTTACTTAAAAAAAAAAAAACCTTAGCTGTGATGTTGCAAAATTTTAGTGTAATCGGCTGCTTCATCCTTTGTCTTATATACTCATTCATCTTCTTTAATCTTGGCAAACTACTTTTATCCCTCCTTTGCCCTCTTCTCTCTCTCTCTCTCTCTCTCTGAGATAATCGCTATAACATACAGATAGATCTATTTTCAACCTGGATCTATGCAAATACCATTTAGCTAGAACTTAATTCCAAGTAAGTAGGCCTGGCTAAGATCCTTTTAGTTGGAAGCATCAAACAGGTGAAATTAATTTGAACATCGTTTTTTTATCGAGTCAGTTGGATGTCTATGTTTACAAAATGAACATATGATAAAACAGCAGCCAAGAATACAAGACAATAATTTTTTGAGTTCCTCTTTGGGTCGGTCGGTCTGATGTTGGGCGTTTATCAGCCCCCAATCACAATATGCCATGTATGAAGTTTACATTACACACGATAAATATCATTTCATCTGATTAAATCACATTATCAGTCTAAATTTGAGAAGATTCGAAACCCAGACCACTGCAACCGCACAAAACCCAAACCACCGCCGCACCAAACCAGGTCAGTCACTGCCACAGCCGGACAACACCATCACACCCACCAATTTCTGTCGTCCCCACGAAGCTGTTTCTCCCCCATTTCTTTCCATCATTGACACTTGTTGCTCCTACTCCTCCTCAATTCCTTCATGTTTTTCTTGCAGATCTCTTCTGCATGGCTTCTCTGCCATGCCTTTTGTTCTCAAATATGGCTAGATCACTTTGAGAGCTACACATCGGAAGCTTCAAGAGGTTGAACCGATTGACTCTGCAAAATATTTGGTTTGACTATCCCTAGCTTGGGAATCTTCATTCCGAGAGATTTGATTGAAGGCTTGGGAATCTTTATTCTTCTTGTTTTTTCCAGATCTCTTGATGGAATGCTTCCTCTCTATTTGGTCTTATTTGACTTTGAAAATTGTAAAATTCAAGAGGAGACGGGAATGTAGGGACATTGATATTTTTTAATAACAGACATGGTGGGCTTCAGTGGTTCTGGGAGAGGGGCTCTGTAGTCAACGGCAGAGGTGGAGGGTGGGCTTTGGTGGAAGAGGGAGAGGGGAGGGGGATTTTTTGCATGGGAGGGAGGTGGACTTTCACTGTTATCAGTTGTAGGCAGGCATACTGAATGTGAAATAGAAGAGCTACGTGGCACAAATTTATTGCTGTTATTTGAGGAATAACAGTTGGACCAGTGGGAAGTTTTCCTCTAATTTTTTCACAAAAGAAAGACCGTGAAGTATTCATCATGCAGTGCTGATGTCACCTAACTGGGGTCCCAGGAAGGGTGGTTTGTTTCACTTGTCACCTTAAACATTTTCTGTATAGAATAGCAGTTCTCAGTATTCAAACCCATCCACTTTCCTTCAGCAACCTGAGAGTTAACCATTGTACCAGAGAATGCCTGTTTTAAATCGAAGCCACACATTATAATAGAAAATAGTTGGAAGATTTGATTTCAAACTTTTAATGAAAGAAGGTTAATGAGGATATGATTGAGTGCAGTAATCTGGTTAGGGCTGTAAATAAACAATACTACCTGATAGGCAGCTTGAATTCGGCTTGATTAAACTCGAATTCGACTCGATTCGATTATTAAATAGGCTGTTCATGAACAAAACATTAGACTCAATTATTAAAGGACACAAGCTTGTATAAAACTTGCCCGACTCGATAAAAGTTAGTGAACATGCTCGTATGATGCTCAGCTCGACTTGTTAACTCACTCATATATTAACACACGTATATAATATATAAAAATACATCATATTAGATATGTATATAGTTCACTATATATATGGTATATGTGTAGTAGTTGTAATGAATATATGTATGCATATATAATTCACTATGCTATAAATATAATTGTATAATGTTATAAACTATAAATATACAGATATCTTATACAAGTATAATTGATTTGAGTTGGATTAGAGCCAAGTAGCCATATATTCTTGTAGCCATTTAATTGTATTTGTAAATAATTGTGAAGAATTGTGATTGTTAAGAACAAATTTGTATCAAATTGTATATTATAAGAATGTTTTGTTATTTTAGTTTTTATTTTATTAGATTCAATTTATAAAAAAAATAATAAATGAGTTGAGTCTAGTCGAGTGCTCATTTGAGAGCTCAATTTGATTTTTAGCTGAGTCTCGAGTCAAGTTTTGGACATGAGTATTATTCAAGTCAGGTTTGAACATCCAATAAAGCTTGATTTTCAGCTCAAGCCTGATTTTTTAATAGCCGAGCCGAGTTTGACCAGGCACTACTCGCCCGAACTTGGCTTGATGACAGCCCTAAATCTGGTATCTAGTTTTAGTAGGCTTGCCTTTAGTGACTACGTGAAAATATTTCATTCAGTTTATTTTAAGGTTCCTATAATTTCCTAAGAAAGAATAGCAACAAATTTATGTAGTTGATTGAAGTTTGGATCTTATGTTTATGTGTTATTGTTAAGCATGTTAGTTTGTGTTCAATATACATTATTGCCACCCTTTCTGATGGGTTAGTCGAGCTTCAAGTACGGATGCTTTATAACATGGAATCAAATGTTATTGTCTTTGACGTCCTTGTTACAAGTCTTGGTGACCTCCATTTTGTTACTTTTTGTTTTGCATGTGTAAGGCATGGAGCTGGTTTACTGTTACCGAGCAGACCTAAGATGAGGAGTATTAGCGTTGTGTGCTTCCTATCTTTCTAGGACCCTTTCTTGATAGTTTAAGCTTTCGGGACTGATGGTTTACAGCATGATGAAAAGCACATTATTGTAATAGCAATTAGAGTTTTTGGTATTGGTGTCAACTTTCACCTTTGTAGACAAATTACTTGTTGATTATAGAAGATAATGACATCCAGATTTGAACATGAGGATTTAGCAGAAATTCACTGAAGATTTGATTGCACAAAATAACAAATGAGTATACAGTTTGGTCTTGCTTGTTCATTTTAGCCCCATTTTTTTATCATTAATTATATTTCCACATTTGGTCTGTTTGTTCATCTTTCACATCAGCCAATCAAGAGCCAAAGGGAAGAGCCAAGCCAACACTTGCAAAGAACCTCTTACTGTTTGATTAAGCATTTCATCGAAATATTATTTACAGAAACACCCATAAGCATAACTGCTTTTTTGGAGGTTTATCAACAACCAAAAATAATTAAAAGCATAGAGGCATCCCAAGTTATCCTGCAATATTAACACAGCCCTTGTTGGGCAAAGGACCAGCTGTGATGTGTAATACAGCTGTTTCTACAACCAGCTAGCGCAGCCTCTTAGAGAGAAAATGCATACATCAAACACACCATGGCTATACAGCCCTAGCACTGTCTAACAGTACATAGACATTTTCAAAATCAGCGATTGTCAAAGATTTTAGTAAGAAGTGATCCCTGTCGCAACCAAAAGTTATGTTAAGTTTTCAGCAGTCCTTTTACAGGTTATATCTGTCAACGATATTGACAAATAATAGTAGCTGTAAATATAGCAGCAGATGTAGATATAGATGATTGGCATACAATTTTAATTTTGTACACTTGATTCCTGTAATTTAGTAGGACCATGTAGTTGTCTTTGTTGATTGCTTTAGTGGCAGTTTTCCATTCTTGTTTTAAGGAATGTTTTAGGGAAGATTATACGGCTGATTTCCAGCCTTGTATTGAGGAACATTGTTCTATATAATGAGGAGAACCCTCACAAGGAGGGCATGGAATCCTATTTTGACAATATCAGCTTCTGACGCAAAGGCTTACCTCATGCAGAACTATCCCATCATGTTTGCACTCTACAGCATAGTTCTAGGCATTTCTCTCTCTCCAAGCCTAATGTGCAGCAACATAAAGCACGATTTTGCTTACAAGATTTTGATATGCTATTCCTTTCTGAGTATTGGTCCATAGAACAGTGTCATTCCAACTTTTCGCCATGCAAGGAATATTTCACTTCTGGTTTAGGGTTCTCATACACATATACTTGAATATATAATTTTTTTTCGCTTACAAATGAAGCATTTTACATTTTCTTGTGCATCCAAAACCTCTTACGACAATATAAAGACTTGAATCTTTTTGTGAATATGGTTTTAACTATGTTGCACTTTTATTGCCAAGGTATATTTAATAAAGGAGAACAATCCTGGATCACTTATTGAAGGTGCATTGCTTGCTGCTGGTGGCCGCTATAACTATCTGCTTCACCAACTGTGGGGTCATGAATATGTACGCTGTTACCATTAATTTATTTGGTTACTCTGTATTTTCCATGAATTCTGTATGTATGCATGAGTGCACACGTTTCACACAGTATAAACAGAAATTTTTCTTTTGGATGCTCATTTTGGTTCTACCTGTTGTATAAATAATTTATTGGAGGAAATACATTATGCACCTTCAAACTACCATAATTTTTTTTCATTATCTGAATGCCCTTGATTTTGCATAATTTCAAATTTTACTCCTACTATCAAATAAAAATACAATATATTGTTAATGACGAAAGCCAAGGAAGTGGTTGGACTCAGCCACACCAAGGGGGTAACCCCAGCCATCCTCCTCAAGCTCACCCCCCATACATAGTCCCACTGCCTGCAGAGGATGGATGTGTGACTCACCACACCCCCCCGGCAGGGGGGTCCAGCAGTTTGGTGGCTTAGGTTGCCACCCTCACATGGACCTATCACAGCCTGGCAAGGGGTGGCCACCTGAGCCGCCCTGCTGGGTGGCTAGTGTGACCACCCCCTCAGGCCAGATTCCCACAACATGTGTAGGTCGTCTCCATGGCTAACAGACATGGACAAAGCCTTGGCTATGGGTCACCAATATGGAGGCTACTTTAGACTTTCGTTCTGTTTGATTTAATGTAGGAGAGAGAGAGGATGCAAATTTCCGAAATGTGATGGTTTACAGTGTAAATTGAATAAATAATGGTAGTTTGGGTATGCAAAATATAATTGCCCATATTGAAATATTGAATAAACTTTGATTTGAAAATTATATTAACTCTGTTCCATTAGTTACTTCTCATTTTTTTCATATTCCAGAAAACAAGTCCTCCAGGTGCTGTTGGGACTAGCCTTGCATTAGAGACGATAATTCAGTGTTCTTCAATAGATTTTAAACCAACTAGGTGCAATGTCCTTTACCTCTTACATCACATTCTCTTAGTCTATTTCATTTCCACTAACCAGTAAGTCTTGGCTCATCATGTATGTGTATTTACATTTGCAGAATTGAATCTAGCACCATTATTCTTGTTTGTTCACGAGGAGGAGGTGGTCTGTTGGTAGAGCGCATGGAACTTGTTGCTGAATTGTGGGAGGAGAACATCAAGGTTTGAACATTAACTTTAAGAAAAGTAGTCTCCTTTAAGATGCTTAACTGTTGCTTTGGCTTTCTGGCTCTGTGTCAATCAGGCTGAGTTTGTACCTGCACCTGATCCAAGCCTTACTGAGCAGTATGAATATGCAAACGAGCATGATATAAAATGTCTTGTCATCCTAACAGACACAGATGTATCTCAAACGGGTTCTGTCAAGGTGATACTTCTGTCTGGAAGTCCATTTCTGAATTTACTATCTTGTAATGATATTTCATTAAAGTAATGTAACAGAGTAGCCTGTCAATTAACTTAATGAAAGGATATTGTTACTTATCGCATAGACATCAAAATGTCATGACTTCCTGAAATTACCTAATGGCCGTACCCATTTCTACCTTGACTCCTATGAACTGCAACTCGTAGCTTTTGTTCTCTATTTTCTGTTGGCACTGTAGGCTGGAACAACAGCTAGTAGTTCAATTGGGGTGATTTTACAAATCAGTTGGGAAAATATAGGGCAAACACCTATACATCTTAATTTGAACCCTTGACCTTGGCACACACAACTAGTAGTGGTACATATTTTCAAACTGGTTAAAATGGCTTATTGAACTCTAGATCCTTTTGAATGAAAATCTACAATAATAATTTTGAGATTTCTTAATGGGATCAAGTGGAGATAAGTACAGCCTGACCGTCAAGGCAATGTTAACTACTTTTATAACGGACACACTGATAGTGTTCTTGCTTCCCAAATGTTCATGGTTCCACTTGGGGCCTGCACCAGTTATCAAACTTTCCAATCATCTGAGATTTTCTTTTGACCTGAGTCCATCTTGGTCATGTTGGTCTTTAATTTGCTCTCACCATTTTCATGTTAACTTTAAGAAGCTTCTTGAAATAGAAATATGGGCGCATAGCCCCATGCTTACAGGTGATCATACCTGTGAAGATGTATAATGCTTAATTCTGTCTCCAGGTTCGTCATCTTGAACTCAAAAAGGAGAAGAAAGTTGAAAGAGAAATCCTAGTCAGATTTCTATTGACTGCGATGACAACACAATTTAGAAACCCCTCCATTTGGAATTAGGTCTGTCTCTCTCAATGCAATACGTTTTCAGGTTCATAAATCACAGTGCTTCTCTTGTTCTTTCATTTTAAAACGCGTTGAAATGATATTAATAGTCTTCTGAACTGTTATTATCAGTTGTCTAATTGAGAAGTCATTATTTAGTTTATTATAATCAATTAATCTACTGTTGCAATCACTGTCGCAGATCATACTTCTTTCTACGACAACCCCTTTCGTTTCAAGAGGGCCAGACTATTACTGGAAGTCATCAGTCCTATTCCTGTTGGCCACATGAGGAGTTCCTGTTTGTTTTTGTTTTGTTTCTTTTTTTGGGTTTTCTCCTAAAGCATGTAGAGTTTCTTCCGCTTCATAGTTTAAACCCACATATTATTGGAGTAAATATGAAATGTTACGATAGTCAGTTGAATAGGATTAACTGGTGAGCTAAGCCCTTTTTTTTTTTTTCCCTTAATGTACATAGTTCTTAGCTTTTCCCAAGTTGATGTGTATAGGATCAATTTTGATAGCACTATAAATAAAGTTCTACCTTGTTTTGTCTGAATATATAAACTAGGTACATTGGTTGTAATCATGACTACCTGATAATTTAACCTTTTGCACTATGCATGGTTCTTTCTTCTTCGACTTTGCTAGTACAGTGTGACATGGTTAAGAGAAAGGTTTTGAGAGAGAGAGAGAGAGAGAGAGAGGACAGATCTTGCTGTTCACTTTTCTCATGTTGTGCTGCTATTTTTATTACTCTCAAAACTTGGGTTATTTTGTTCCTAGGGGGTTTATGTATTCCGGACTTTCAAAAGTTTGATTTCGACACATCTGAGATCCAAATGTTTGGGAGTTCCTCTATTCAATCATTTTTCCTTTTTCATATTGCTGGATATCTCACTTGTACATATCTTCTTTTTGTTTCTCGAGCCTCTAGTGAGTTAGACAGAGTTTGAAAATGTCAAATCTTTGATCATACATGATTGAGTTGTGAAAACTAAAGATTGATTGATAGAGGTTGGACGGATGACCATGTTACCAGATGAGCTACTTTGTTAGACTTGTCTAAAGTTGAATTCCCTCCATAACCTAAAACTAGAGTTCTGTTTCAATATTGATTTAGGTATATGTTACAGGGCCTTATGGAAGGAGATCAGGGAAGTGGTAAAGGGGAAGCTTGGGGTTCTGAAGAGGGAAGATCGAAGGTGAGAGAGAGAGAGAGAGAGAGAGAGAGAGATGATAGGAAATGGAAGTGAAGTCAGGGTTCAGGGAGCCTTATCATTTACCAAACGACGTAGCATTAGCGTTTCAGATGACGTCACACAGATGGGAAGAAAACGGCGTAGCTTTACTTTAGATGTTAAACGGTGTAGTTTTGTTTAGTGTTAAATGCATAGCTTTGTTTCTCTTAAACAATGTAGTTTTACTTTATCTTGCAAGAAGACAATAGTAAGGGGTATTTTGTAATTTTATTCCTGGTTTGTTAAATCCTACTCTAGGGGTGGGGTTTTGGCATTCTGGAATCTTTTGAACAGTTTGGTTTTTCGCTGGAGGATTTTGGGTGGCCTTGAACTCACCCATGCGTATCTGAATTTTATTGTTTCTACAGTGCATCCTTATAGATCATTGTCTTTATTATAGAATTACTGAGTTCAAGTTTACTGGAACCTACTGAGGTTCTTGGCAAGTGGTATCTTAGAGCCTATGTTCCTCTCATCACCAGCTCACCCATGGCAGACGACACCAGATCCAAACAACAGTAGGAGTCCATGCAACAGCAATTGGCAGAACACCAAGAAAGCATCACAAATCTCAAACAACGCATGGCAGACATGATTGATATGATGTGAACTTTTTTTTAAACCAACACAGGGAGGTCAACAGAGAATGGGATTGGGAAGTCCAGGGGTCAAGTTAGACTTCCCTCATTTTGAAGGCAGCAACCCAATATAGTGGGTTTTAAAGGCAAACTAGTACTTTGACTTTCATCAAACACATGTAGCTTATCGTTTATTAATGGAATCCTACCACATGAAAGGGGAGGCACTTATCTAGTATCAAGATGCATGGAGTAGTGGCCAATTCATGGATTGGGAGACATTCACATGAGCCCTCCAGATTCAATTTGGCCCCACGGCCTACGATGATCCGATGGAAACGTTGACAAGGTTGGAACAGTCCTCTTCAGTGGCAGCATACAAAGCATCGTTCAAATCTCTTTCCAACAGATTGACGGGATTATCCAATGTCGACAAGCTCAGCTGCTTTCTCAGTGGGTTGAAAGATGAGATCCACCTACCAATCAGAATGCTAAATCCTGTAAGTTTGAATGATGCTTTTGGTTTAGCTAAAATATAAGAAGAATATTTGGCTAGCATTAGAAGGCAGACTAAACAAGTGGGGGAAATAAGTAGCTTACCTGCCTCTGGCAACTCGAAACAAGGAAACCATGAGGGGACCAATAGGTGGTTTAAACCCACGATACCTACAAGGCAGATAACTTTGCATCAGATGGATGAAAAACGAAGGAGAGGCCTCTGTTATCACTGTGACGAGAAATGGAATCCAACTCACATTTGCAAATCCCCAAAGATTTACTTGTTGCATGGTTATGATGACATAGGTGATGAAGTGGTACTGGAAACCACTAAGGAACCGAAATAGAAAGAAGAAGGGCTGGTTGTTGAACCCGTGGAGGGGGCTCTTGAAATGTCCCTTAATGCAATGGTAGGAACTCCTAGTACTAGTACTGTGAGGCTGGTGGGACAAATTGATGGTGAGGTAGTGGTTATTTTGGTGGATTCTGGAAGCACCCATATCTTCCTCGATCTAGTAGTGGCTCACAAGATAAAACTAAAGGTGGATCAATCAGCTAAGCTAGCAATGCGTGTGGCCAATGGAGATGTGGTATGGAGTGAAGGGTATTATGAGGTCATACCTGTCAAAATTCAAGGTAATCTATTCTCTTCTCCTCTTTACATTCTTGAGCTGGGTGGTTGTGACTTGGTGCTGGGGGTTTAACTGGCTAGAAACACTAGGCCCTATTATTTGGAACTTTTCAAGGTTGTCCATGGAATTTGGGAAAAGAGAATAGAAGATAAGCCTCTTAGGGCTCAAAATGCAGCCCTTTACCTTGGGGGGCAGTAACAAGGCTATGTTAGCTTTGTTAGTAAAGGGAAAGGGCATGCTCTTGCAAATAGGCTAGCAAGAGAATGGCCCAAATGGGGTTTCAAATAGTGCATATATTGAGGGGTTATTGAGTGAGTTCAGGGTGATATTTGAAGAACCCCAAGGTCTCTCCCCCCCCCCCCCCCCCAAAAAAAAAAAAAAAGAGAGAAACCATGACCACAAGATAATGTTAAAGGAGGGCACCTAACCCATTTCCACTAGACCTTATAGATATATCTACTACTAGAAATCAAAAATTGAGAAGATATTAGTAGAATTATTAAAAAAATGGGGTAGTGAGGCCTAATTCCAGCCCATTTTCATCTCTGGTGTTTTTAGTACATAAGGCTGATGGCGGTTGGAGATTATGTGTTGATTATCGAGCACTGAACATCAGGAAACAATAAAAGACAAGTTTCCTATTCCAATGATTGATGAGTTGCTAGATGAGTTCGGAGGTGCTGTGATGTTTTCGAAGTTGGATCTAAGGTCGGGTTACATCAAATTAGGGTAGTGCCAGAGGACGTAGCCAAAACAACATTTAGAACTCATGAGGGCTACTATGAGTTTTTAGTGATGCCATTCTGGCTCACTAATGCCCTTTCTACTTTTTAGGGGCTAATGAATGATATTTTTAGACCATTGTTGAGAAGGTTTGTTTTCTTGTTTTTTGACGACATATTAGTTTACTGCAAGAGCTGGAAAGAGCACTTAGACCACCTTAAGCAGGTGTTACAGTTGCTATAGGATCACAAACTCTATGCAAAATGATCTAAGTGCAAGTTTGGGTCAAAGAAGTTGATTACTTGAGCCACATAATTTCAAATCAAGGGGTCAAGGCTAACCACTAAAAAATCAGCTCTATGTTGGATTGGCCAACACCTAAGAGTCCAAAGGCCTTGATAGGATTCTTAGGGTTGACGGGATACTACTGAAAATTCATCAAGAATTACAGGTTGTTAGCAACCCCACTTACTAGCCTCTTAAGGAAGAATCTTTTTCTTGGTCCTAGGAAACAATCTAGGCTTTCATTACATTGAAAGAGGTTGTCGCCTAGCCCCTTGTCCTCAAACTCTAATTTTTCACAACCATTTATAGTTGAGTGCGATGCTAGTGAGAAGGGCATTGGGACTATCCTAATGCAATCGGGTCAACCAATAGCTTTTTTGAGTAAAATGTTAAAAGGAAGAGAACTGGTAGTTGTGGTTATTGCAGCGCCCATATCTCTTGGGGCAATCACTCATCATAAAGAGAGATTAGCAAGCGTTGAAGTTTGTGCTTGAGCAGAGGATTGGGACAGAAGCTCAGCACAAGTGGCTCAATAAGCTGACAGGATATGAGTTCAAGATAGAGTACAAGAAGGGCAAGGAGAATTTGGTGGTAGATGCTCTATCTAGGAAGGAAGAGGTAGGGACCAAGACTATGGGGTTGTTAGCACAAATTACTTTTCCCACTACTAATTGGGTTGAGGAGCTAAAACAGAGTCATCAAAACTCCAAGGAGTATACAGATTTGTTTGCCAAGTTGCAGAACAAACAAGAGGTGCCTAAAGGACTACTCTACAACAGGGTCTGATTTTGAAAAAGGGTAGAATTCTAGTGGTGCCAAATTCACCCTTCAAATTGAAGGTGCTTCAATATATTCGCTAGTCATTCTGGCTATCTAGAAACCTATTAGAGAGCCAAAAGAGACTTCTACTGGACATGCATGAAAAGGGACATTAAAAGGTGGGTTAGAGAATGCGACACGTGCCAAGCTACTAAGTATGAAACTCTTCCCCCAACAGGGCTATTACAACCCCTCCCTATATCTCAGCAAGCATGGATTGACATCTCCATGGACTTTATTGAAGGGCTACCGAAATCTAAGGGGTATTCAGTTATCCTTGTGATCGTGGATCGCTTTACCAAGTATGAGCATTTTATGGCCCTATCTCACCCTTACACAACATACGAAGTGGCTCAAGTGTTCATGGGATCAATATTTAAGTTGCACGGTTTTCCTAAAGGAAAACCATCCCTCTTTCATCCCACTAGGTAAGATGTAGCACATTTATCACCATTAAATGATAATTTATTGTATGCTTCTTTATCATCTAATGGTGATGAATGTACCACATACTACTTAGTATGATCAAAATAGGATGAGAGTGGTGTATAGCATTACTCTTTCCTAAAATTATAGTGTTTGATAGGGATTCCTTGTTTCTAAGCTCGTTCTAGAAGGGTTTGTTTGCCTTCCAGGGAACTTCCCTCAATTTCAGCTCTGCCTATCACCCTCAAAGTGATGGACAGACCGAGACTTTGAATAAGGTGCTTGAGGGATATCTGAGGTGCTATGTAGGCCATAAAGCTACAGGATGGAGCCAGTGGCTGCCCTTAGCCAAGTGGTGGTACAATAGTACCTACCACAGTTCGACCAAGTTGTCCCATTTCGAGGCACTCTACGAGTATCCACCCCCGCGACTACTAGATTACATTCCTGGAACCTCATCTAACGTGGTGGTGGACCAGGTAATGAAAAATAGATCTCAAATTGTCAATCTTTTAAAGAACAATCTCACAATAGCACAAAATAGGATGAAGATTTATGCATACGAGAAGAGAACCAAATGAGAATTCAAAGAAGGGGACTGGGTATACCTCTGCCTCCAGCTGTACCACCAGAAGTCAGTGGCGGCACACTGCAACTTGAAGTTAGCTCCACACTTCTATGAGCCCTTCAAGGTGGTCCAGCAGCTTGGATCAGTAGCCTATCGTCTCAAGCTGCCTTCCTCCTCTTAGATCCACCTCGTGTTCCCCGGTTCCACGTGTCATGCTTGAAAAAGAAGCTGGGAACTTAGATCCAACCATTGGCAAACTTCCTCCCACCAATGTCGATGACGAGGTTTTGCTGGAACCAGAGGTTGTGCTAGAACGATGTCTCAAGCAACAAGGGGAGAAGGCCATGATAGAAGTCTTGATCAAATGGGTGGGCGCTTTAGAAGAGGAGAACAATTGGGAAAGTCTGTGGAAACTTAGGGTAGGGGTGGGTAGTGGGGGCCTGTCTATTGCTACCCCGCTCCCATTCGCCTAGCCTCACATGGAAGACCCCTAGCAGGGGTGGGCTGACCCCAGCAGGGCTCTGCCTCACACCCCTCCCATATTTAATATAAAAAATTATATTTTTAGTATTTATATAAATATATTGTATATAAATATATACAATTTGTTAAAAACTTGAATTTGAATTCATGTTAATGAATTGCCTTAACCTCTTAGGCCAACCTTTATACAGGAAGTCAAGATAATACAATAGTCATACTTAAGTAATGTGAGACTTATTGTTAAGTCTCAAAATGAGTCCTACAAGATTTGAGCTAGTAGGACGACAGAAGAAATAAGACATTAGGTTTATTTGACTAAGCAAAGAAAATCAAAGTGAGTTAATTATCCTCCCTTGAAGATAGCTAATTTAAATGGGATTTCAAAACTTATTATGTATATTTATTTGTTCTATTTTCTTTTGAGAAATGATACAACCGCAAAAAGATTTTTTCACAAAAATAAACTCATAAGGTGAAGTGGCTTTATATGGTCTATTTTTTTTTTATTGGCACTAGGTGTTCGAGAACAACATCCCGACTTATAAAGTATATGTACCACATCAATAAAATTAACTTTATTGATTTACTTTACAATAAAATTAATTTTACAAACTTATGTACCACAAAAAATCATGTTCTTTTATGAGTTTAATTTTATAAAATCTATTTGTGATTAAACTATTTTTCATTTCCTTAGCATCTCAAAGCACAAACAAATTGTTAGGAATTAGGGGGGCTAAGGAGAAAGGACTTGACGTTATTACTTTGAGCAAAAGCTTTATTGTTATTTATTTATGGGTGCTGCTACACCCACAGACTAATACCATCAAGAAAAGTCATTGAGTGTGCAAATTGTTTTTCTTTTCTTTTTTGGTTTTTTTTTTTCAAACATTTTCTTAAACCCTTTAATCATTTGAAAAAAATTATAAACTCATTAAAAAATACTTTTTAACCTTTAAGTAAAAATAAATAAAAAAATTGGTGACTTTCCTTGGTCATATCCCTTGGTGGGAATATCATTTCCCATTACTTATATATATATATATATTAAAAAATCCAATGGCCAAAACTCCTCTCCCTCGCACACACCATCTGACTTAGTGTAAATGTGAATTGCCATATCTTGGCATTGTTGGTATATTGATTTTTAAATACAGAATTATAGAATATATGTCTGGCTCATACAAGGAAAGAAATAAATGTACAACTACGTAACGTATAACAACTCAAAAAGGAAGGAATCTGTGAATAAAAACTAGAGTAACTTTGGTGATCTGATCTGCATAAATCTTGGCATGTTTGTCTCTTCATTCCCCCTTAAGCTCAAGGTGGAATTGGTTCGACGAAGAGCTTGCTTCGATTGGGTCCAAACTTCGGATTGCAAAGTGGCTTCGTAAAAATATCTGCTACTTGATTGTTTCCTAGAACGTGCTGTAACTTAACTAGACCTCTTGCAACTTGCTCTCGAACAAAATGCACATCTATTTCAATATGCTTAGTTCGATGATGAAAAACTGGGTTCTTGGCCATGTTGATGGCACTTATATTATCCGAATGCAGGGTCGGCGGTGATAATTTATATCTTATGTTTTTCATCAGATTCATACACCACATGAGTTCGGCAGTTGTAAAATCCAGTGCACGATATTCAGCTTCGGCTGTTGATCGCGCGATAGTTGTTTGTTTCTTGGCCCCCCAAGATAGCAAATTATCTCCAAGAAAAATCGCGAACCCAGTGGTTGACCTCCGATCATCCTTTGATCCAGCCCAGTCGGTGTCACAAAATACATGCAATGCTGTAGCCAATGTTTTTGTGAGTCGAAGTCCCAAATTTAGTGTTCCTTTGAGATATTGAATTTGTTTGACGGCAAGTAGATGAGGAACTCTTGGTGTTTGCATGAACTGACAGACAGCAAATGCAACATTTGGCCTTGTCAATGTTAAATATTGGAGCGTGCCTACCATCTTGCGATATTGCGTTGGAGCATCCAAAATATCTCCTTCATGCGTAGACAGAGACACATTAGCTACCAGTGGTGTTGTCACTGGTTTAGCTCCATCAAAACCAAACTTTTGTAGCAAGTTCAATAGATATTTGGTTTGAGTTAAACTCATTGAGTCCGATTCTTGAGTAACTTGTACTCCAAGAAAGAAATGTAAATCTCCGAGATTCTTCATATGGAAAACAGTAGATAAATGAGTAATGATCTTCTCAATAGATGAACTTGATGATCCTGTCAAAATTATATCTTCTACATATATTAATAGAATGATAATTTCTGAACCTTGGTGCTGAAAAAATAAGGAATTATCATAGGGGCATCTTTGAAATCCCATTTGACATATGTAATTGTTGAACTTGAGGTACCATGCTCGGGGTGCTTGTTTTAATCCATATATTGCTTTATGTAGACGAGAAACATATTTCGGATACTTTGGATCTTCGAAACCTTGAGGTTGAGTAAAAAAGACCTTCTCTTGCAAGTCTTCATGCAAGAATGCATTACTTACGTCGAGCTGCTTCAAGGACCAACCATTTGATAAAGCTAAAGTAAGAATTAATCGAATGGTTGCTGGTTTAAATACAGGGTTGAATATCTCCTCATAATCTACTCCTTGCAACTGATTGAATTGTCTTACAATGAGCCGTGCCTTGTATCATTCAAGAGAGCCATCTGTTTTCATTTTTACTTTGAACACCCATTTACTTGACACAAGATTCATTTGTGGTGATGGAGGCACAAGTGTCCATGTTCTGTTTTCATGAAGAGCATTAATTTCCAATTGCATAGCTTGCCGCCAGTTCGGATCCTTCAACGCCATTTTATATGTTTTAGGCTCGGTTGGTAGTGATTTCAAATCTGTAAGAAAATATTGAGGCACAACGTGTTTTGTTGATAGAAAAACCTTGGGTCTTCTTGTGCCATCCTGTGTTCGAGTTATCATATGATGAGTTCTAGTGACCTGATTGTTATCCATGTCGACAGATTCTTGTTGAGGCACTTGTTGCTCTTGACTTTCAGTAGCAGATATCAATGGCTCGTCTATTGAAGTTGTGAGATGTCCTGAGTCTGCAACCAAGTTTGACATGGATTCTTGGCTTGTAGAATTAGAAATGTTGTGACTTTGCTCGTGTATAAGACTCTTAGGTAGAGTCCTATTTTTGAAAAAAGTATTCCCAGTTGATTGCGCCTGCACAAATGAGGAGAAAGGAAAACTGGTCTCGTTAAAGATCATGTGTCTGGATATTTACACCGTGCCTGTTTTTAAATCCATGCATCAATAACCTTTGATGAGAGGAGTAGCCGATAAAAACACAAGGAATGGATTTGGCTTCAAGTTTTGATCTGCCAAATGGAGTAAGATAAGGGTAACATGCACAACCAAACACTCTTAAGATTTTGTATGAAGGAGTAGTATCAAACACTATCTCATAAGGAGATTTACCATTAAGAGTTGGAGTTGGCAACCTGTTTATTAAGAATGTTGCCGTGTGAAAAGCATCTGGCCAGAAATTCTTTGGAAAGGAAGCATGGGACATTAGAGTTAAGGTAGTATCAACAAGATGATGATGACACCTCTCTGCGAAACCATTTTGTTCCGGAGTTCCAGGACAAGATAAACGCTGAATTATTCCTTAAGTTAAGAAATAATTTGTGAGAGTTTGATTTACAAACTCCCCGCCCCCATCGCTTTGAATAACTTTTGGCCGTATTTTAAATTGATTTTCCATTAAGTTAAGAAAGTTTGGTAGAATGGAAATCACATCAGATTTTTTGGACATCGAAAACAACCAAATGTAATGAGAATATTCATCCACAATGATCAAATAAAATCGAAATCCATTTGATGAGATAATAGGCGCAGGGCCCCATACATCCATATGTAAGGTGTGAAGAAAAGTTGATGCATGAGATTGACGAACATGAAATTGCAATTTTGTGGATTTTCCTAAGGTGCAACTCTCACAAAAAGCAAGATCTTTATTTAAAGCTGGAAGCGAATGCAATAAAGGCTAAATAATTCTGGTTTTTGGATGTCCAAATCTAGCATGCCAAAAGTTTGCCGACACCTTTGTTGGCACGAAAGTAACTGGAGATGCATTGGATATTCAGGAATGCAGGGGGTATAATCCATCTTTCACGAGTCCTTTAAGCATGATTTGGTTCATCTTCATATTCTTGATGATAAAGCCCCATGGATAGAACACAAAAGAGCAATGATTGTCAGTTGTAAATTGAGAGACTGAAAGTAATTTCTTTTGGAGAGCAGGAACAATAAGTATGTTCTTCAAGAAAAGCTTTGTATTAGGCACATATGTATTCTCAATACCAGAAATAGAGAGGTTAGAGCCATTACCAACCATAACCATATCAGTGCCCTTGCATGGAAGAATACCTTGTTTTTCCGTTTGAACACAAGTCATGTGCTGATTTGCTCCTGTGTCCGGATGCCATGCATCATTAGTTGTTTCACCCTCTTGAATTGAATGCTTGGTATTTTTCTGCTTCTTCGTGGGATGCACAACCGCTATCTGCTTTGTGATTCGGTACTTCACACCGAAAACAAGTAATTCTTGAGATACACCCACCACGAGTAGAGCCACGACTGATATGCTGCTGACCACGTGCAGGGGAGGATTTTTCATAGGACTTGTTATTCCTGCGAGAACTCAAATTTTGATTTCGTACACGACCTCAAAATGATGGACCACCTCTTTGTTTGAAACCTGTGTTCCAAGTTGTATTCAAAGCCATTGTAGAGGTTGAATTATTGCGAGAGGAGGAGAGACGTAGATCAAAGTCTCTCAATTCGCTAATCACGTTTTCAAGTGCTGGAAAATTGTCTCGTGCATTGAGAGCAGCCACAATCGGATCAAATTCAGGTCCTAGACCCCGTAGCAAGCAGATGATGAAATCTTCATCATCCATTGACTTCCTTGCACCACACTGAGAAAGGGCCAAAGCTTTGGCCTTGTGCAAATATTCCTCCATGGAAGAGGTTCCTTTTGTGAGTGCTTGCAACTCACCTCGCATCTGTTGTACACAATCACGTGTATGTCGACTACACAACGTCTCCAGTGCCTCCCACGCATCACTGGCAGTCTCACCATTTATCACTTGTGAGAGTGGAATATCCAAAAGTAAACTATTGATCCATCCTAGAATCAATTGATCAATACGCAACCACATTGATGCTGTTGGATTCGGATTTTGAACACCATTTTCATCAGCAATGGTATTTGGTGGACAAGGTACTTCATTTGTAACATAGTCGAGAAGACCATGTCCTCGAAGAACAGGAACAACTTGTGCTTTCCAGAGTAAGTAGTTTGTAGATGCTAACTTGATAGAAATTTCAGGTAGGTTTACTTTAGCAGAGAAACATTCAGAAGATGAAATATTGCTCATAGCCGGGATTGACGAGGTTGAAGAAGAAGACATTTTGAATGTTACTACGATTGGCTCTTGATAGCAAGTAAATGTGCATTGCCTTATCTTGGCATTGCTAGTATATTGACCTTTAAATAGAGAATTACAGAGTACACGATTGGCTCATACAAGGAAAGAAATGAATGTACAACTATGTAACGTATAACAGCTCAAATATACAATGTATAATAGCTCAAAAAGGAAGGAATTTGTGAATAAAAACTAGAGTAACTTTGGTGATCTAATCCGCATAAATCTTGGCGTGTTTGTCTTTTCACTTAGGGGTGACAATATGTGACATGACCTGTGAACTCAATACGAACATGACATGAAGTTAGCTGGTTTGGGTTTGATGTTAACGGATTCGGGTCAAAACGGGTTGACCCGTTGAGATACGATTTATAAATAGGTCAATAATGGGTCAGCCTACTTAACACAAAACCAACCCGTTTTGATTAGTTTAGAATTTATTTCAAAATTAAAACTTTATTATTGTCAAGCTATAATATTGGTATTTCTCAATATGCTTATGTTTTTATTGTTGGAATTGTAATTTTAGATCTATACTCATATTTGTTATTGTATGGTTTTGTAATATTGATTTCATTATATATTCAAATTTGAAAAATATTGATATATATTTTTAGTATATTGTGGTTATTAATAAATGCAGATTTTAATTTTTATATAAAATTATATTAATCTGGTCAAATGAGTTATGTGTTTTAATTTAACCCATTTACATGAAATGAATCGTTTCGTATTAATATATTTCTAATTAATTATTAAACGAATCAAAATAAATTATATAACACGATCCGTTATTTAAATAAAGTTTGTTTAGATTTAGAAGTTTGACACGTTTAACTTAACGGATTGGATTCTAATTTGTTGAATATAGCTAAAGGTTACCGACTTAAAACATGATTTGCCACCCTACTTCCATTGATTCTAACCTCTCACCTCTCCCAGTGTCCCTTTCACACACCATCTGTCTCGATCTCACAGGCTCCAGCTCCCGCTCTCTCAGTCTCTCTCTCCGACCTAAAGTATGGATGATCTGAAGTGTTAAGGTTCCTAGGTTTGGGTCGATAAACTTTTGGGTATTAGAGTTTTTCAATTTTGAATGCTAAATGCTTGGCTGAAAATGTATTGACAGAGTTGAGTGTTGGCCATAATTTGTTTGGGGTTAAAATGGTTCTGCATTGGCCTATTCCTTTTCTATTTCTAGTGTTGGTCAGGATTCGGGAGAGTGGGTCTTAGCCAAAAGAAACGATTGGCTTGTGTTAGTTAAAGCTGGTGGAGGTGATTGGATTTGGGTGCAAAAATGTCCCCAAAAAATGGTCTTTTTTTTCACCCTCTTATAAACTATAATGCATTTACACAAAGTGATTGGAGTGATTATCAAGATAAAGGCCATACGGGCTAGTTGATTGTGGTCTAAAATTTCTTAAGTCAATTCCTGGGATTGCTTGGATTTAATTAAATATATACTTTCATATAGACCTATGAAATCTTTGTAGACAAACAAAAAATATAATGGTCGAGTACTGCATTAATCCTCTTGGAAATCCTTTAAAACTCAATATTGATGAAATTAATTCCTTAGGTAACCCGAGCACTTAAGGAGATAGGCCTACGATTGATCATACACAAAAAATTTGTTCTAGACCTTCTGATATATATTATCTCATATTAAATACCCTTTTTGGGTTTCATTTCTTTTCTCCACATGGTAAAGTAAACCACAATTACAGGCTCTTCCCTTATGCTATTATTGTGGCAAAATGATATCAATGGGCCTTTTGATTGTTTAACATTCGGTAACAACAGTATATATGTTGTATATTAGCAAGTCTTTGGGTATGTCAATAGCTGATGGTGATGGTTATAGGATTTTTGAGTATCTTTACCATCCTGCTATTATTGCTCTCTCTCTCTCTCTCTCTCTTTCTCTCTCTCTCTCTCTCTCATTCATATAGGTGATGTAGGTGAAGAAATATATTTTGCTGTCAATCAGTTTTTTTAAACTACAATGTATAACCATAAGATGAGATTTAATTTACTTCATTGTGCATGAAACAAGAAGATAAACAATAGGATCTTTGTTCCTATTACATTCAATGGCTAGCTAGATAGAAGCTAGAATGGATCTCCTTTAAAACAATTAGCTTAAATTACTCAAATTAACTTAAAAATTTAACATGATAGCTAAATTTGAATGCTACAAACATCCCCATGTCACACTTACTGGTATTCTTATAAGTTTTTCTTACCATGGGATGCAGATGTTTTATTATATATATATGAGTTATTTTTTATTTTCTCAAATTATCATTCATTTTGTAGTAAGGTTGGCCATATATCACGTTAAATAATTGCATGTAAGGTTGTTAAGTACTCTACAATATATACGATCATAACTTTGTACCACTTCTCATTTGGTTGTGAAGCACTTATACTCCAAGTTGACAAAATGCATGTCTAATATATCGAACCTTTTCTACAAAATACATGGGTGTAGATCGGAATTCGACAGAGACATGAGTTGATTTCTTAATCTCCTTCTTTTTGAGTTTATGATGTATTTTGTGTTTATGCATTGCATTGGAACATCATTTTATGCTACTTGAATTAGGGATTTATGGCCTTTGTTTTATCCGGTCAATTTGGGGACATTTTTTTATTCTTTCATGTTTGGAATTACCATATGTGGCTTTAGGTCTTGAAAAAGTTAGACATCCCTGATCCTTGTGCCTATTTTGAACTCAGCATTCAATGCTTTTTTTAGGATTTATTTCATAGCAACTTATGTAAGTTTCTTGGACATTTCTTCCTTTACTAAGCTTTCTATATAAGATTGAAGATTTATCATTTCTCTCTCTTACCTATTTAGTACATGTTTGGGATTGTGATGGAAAATATAATTTATAGCTTTAAGACTTATAGCTTATAACTTAAGTAATAAGTTTTACTATTAAAAAGTTATTTACTGTTTATTAACTATATACTTAAAGCATTTTCAAACATATTATGTTTGTTTGGAAACAAATTAAAAAAGTGTTTTCTGATGTAGAAATTACGATAATTTGAATTTTTAAATTATAACTATATCCTTGAAAGTTTTAATTTTTTAAAAATTGTATGGTTATTTTCATCCATTGACAGTCTTTTTAAAATTCGAATTACGTCTTGCATTATCTGGAAAAACATGTTTGTTTCCTCAAACGTACTTTTTAGCTTATTTGAAATTAAGGTTACGTTTGGTTCCCAAACTCAGCTGAGTTCAGTTTAATTTTAAATTGAGTCTAACATCCAAACATCACACTCTCAAATTACTAAACTCATCCCAACCCAAAACTTACAAGTGAAACTCACAACCTTTTTTAACTTAAAACATCTTTATACGTGGTACCCACAACTGTTTTCAATTTTCTATAAAAAGTAATAAGCTCATCTTAACATCCAAATACACTTTAAACTCAGTTTAGATGGACTCTACAAACTCCATCCACTACTTAACTTATTACTATTCATAAAGAACTTAATTTAGCTGAGCTGAGCTCAACATCCAAAAGTAGTCCAAAAGTGCTTTAATATGTAAAATCCAAACAACTTAATTTTTTTTATTAAAGAGCTTTTAAGACTATTTAAGCATTTTTTAAGACTCATACCGTAATCCCAAATAGATCCTTAGTAATATTGAGTTTTGCTTGCGCTTCTTTATGTGTTATTAAATAACCACATGCACATTAACCTTGCTTCCAATGCTTGTCCTTTAGAAGCTCCAGTGCCATAAAAGCCATGGCATCCATTAATATACTTGGTTCAGTAAAGTTTGGAGCTACACTTGATGCAGTGAAGGAATATCATCGGTTCCCAATATTAAGTCTTTATGTAGCATAATTTATAATATATAGTTTTTTTTCTATTTTTTTTTCCTTCCTTAGCCATGCTTTGAACGTTAGCTATGTATTGCTGCCTAACTTATATAATCGATGAGGGAAATATATTGTCCCTCTTTACTTGCTATGTGAAGCTCCCATTTTCTAGATCCGAGTTGGATGGCATGACACCTTTACTGGCCTTTAGATATATTAAAGGAATTTGAAGGGGGATAATAAAAAAGTTTGATTTTTGTGAACTGCAAATTTGCAATAAATTCATACTTGCTATCAGAATAAATAGCAATGTAGAATATGTCCATGCAAGTAGTAGAAATGGCTGGTTTGGGTAGTGAGATGAGATGAAATGAAATGAGATGATTTTAGATGAGTTGAATAAAATATTGTTAGAATATTATTTTTTAATATTATTATTGCTTTGAGATTTGAAAAAATTGAATTGTTTATTATATTTTGTATTGAAATTTAAAAAAATTGTAATTATAAGATAAGATGAGATAAAATACTCTTTGAATCCAAACGAGCCCATCGAGATCCAAAGTAAAAGTATTCAAGTCTTGGAACATAAGCTGCATATGCATAATTTTTTACTAGAAGAAGAAGAAGAAGAAAAAGGTCAGGTCGGAATACCCGATCCAGTTCGAGTTCCATTGGCTTACTGAATTCGAAAATGCAGAACGGAACTACAATTGGAAGTGGGTCTCTTCAGGTCTGGTTGGAATAACAAAAAAGGATTGGGTCAGGTTGGGTCGAGTGAGTAGTCCTAATTTACCTATAGAACTTAACGTAAACAAAGATGCTAGCCTTGTTTGGCTACAAAATAAATTTTGAATGTTTCTCAACTTTTCTCGTAACTTTTTTCTCAAATATTACTTAAATACAAAACAAAATTTCAGTTTCAAACTTTCAAATTTTCATCTAATCATCACATAATCATTATTTAAACACAAAAATAATACAACTTTTATAAACTCCAAAGTAAAAAATAATCTTAAAAATTATATTCAAATAACTTTTCAACTTTATCTATCAACTTTCACAAACTCCAATACAATACTTATTTTAAAAAATATCTTTATTTAAATATTTCTCTCATTTCCCAAGACCTAATCTCAAACAAATTCTTTCAATTCTTAAAGATATCCAAACATTCTTGGTAACCAAATAAGACAATAAGAAGAAAGTAGATAATTTTCAGTAAGAAAAGAAGTCGAGTGGATATCAATCTATTTGTTGGAAGTAGCAATCATAGCATCTGTGAAGGGATTTCAAGTAATGATTGTAACTGTAAGGTGGAGGGGTGCCTACATGGGCAGACTCCTCCTGTGCCATAATGGTACATGCTTCGAATTAAAAGTGGAAATAGCCACTTTTACAAGAATTAAAGGCTAAGGCTAGTCGTGAGTAAGCATCTCTCTCCATTTTTAGCCATCTTCAGCTGGTTCCCACATAATGTTTGATTAGTACATAATCTCTCTCTATTTTTATTCTCTCTTGAGTAAGTACTTAAGTTGTGGGGTTTATTGAGTATTACTCTAGTTTATTCTATGTAGTATACTTCACTACCAAGAGGAGATGCTTGAGGCTTGTTGGATTATTTGGTCAGGCTATATAAACTTATGGAGCAACACAAAAAGTTGTGCTTGAGGTATTTCATTGTGCACTCTTATATTGGTATCATAGCTCTTTTAAATAGTTGCTTTCAGTTTACCGAAAGCCTATATTTTTATGCATATTTTTTTTTTTTTAACTATGATGAGTGTCATTTTTTTTCTTCATGTTTGAAACTATCTATATTTTTAAGAAAACTGGCAGAGCCACAGCAACCACCAAGTGGTGCTACACATCTGTGTTTTTTTAGAAAACTGGCAGAGCCACGACAAGCACCAAGTGGTGCTATGTGCACCAAGTAGTTGCTACATGCATCAACAGTGGTGCAGCGAGCACAAGGTGTTGTGCGCACCTGGCTCGCACCACCCACATACTTGGGCAGTGCTACGTGCACCGCCGTGCATTGTGGTGGTGCTGCGCACACCCATGTGCTAAAGGAAAGTCGAGATGTGGCGGTTGCAACGGTAGTTTGTGTGTGCTTACTCTTCATGTAAACAGTGCCCTAATAAGAGGAAGAAGATGGCTTGTGTCATTTGAAGGCAATGGGTTGGGCCTTAGGCCCATACTTCTTATATATATATATAAAGAAATGTTGGGCCGATTCTATGGCCCATAGATTATTGGCCCCTTTTTTTACACCTGAAATAAAACAAAGAAAGTGGCACACCTGGGTTTCAAACCCAGGACCCCCTTGTAAAACCAAAGAGCTGGGTGCGAATTTCTTTTGGTTTAGGAGAGGTTTATAAATATATTTATTATACATTTACTCTTTTAAAAAAAAAAAATCTATTTTTTAATTGGCATGATTTTGTATTTAATATTTTATATTAAATGTCATTACATGTATGTGTGAAATGAACATGTGAATATATGTGATTATTTTATCAATTATGTTTATTAGGCTTGAATGCTTATTAGCCTTCATTTTTTTGGTAATAAAATAGAAAGTTCTTACTAAGTAGTTTTAGTTAATATTATCAGTGTGAATGATAAGTTGAAAAAATTATGGTGACCCCAATAAGAATTATAAATGCATTGTATAGCTAAAGGATTATGGTGGCCCCAGTACGAACTGTAAATGCATTGATGAGACAAGAAAAATAGATTGCAATGATCTTAAAAGAACCATCATTACAGGCTAGCCCAACAAGTTGCCATAGTTTGAGCAGTTGTCTTTGTAGACTGGTCTAACAGGTTATCGCAGTCTGAGTAGTTGTCCTTGTAGACTGGCCAAAAATGTTACTGTTGTTTTAGTAGGATTTTTCTTTATATGTGACCAAGGCTAGATGACTAGTTAAAATAGTAGGAGTACGGTTGAAATTAAGGAGGATCTGATCTCCCATATATATATACATTTTTTTTTTAAAGTTACGCAAAAATTGAATTATAAATCAATAACTAGACATTGTGGTGCAAGAGTTGATTATGAACTCTAGCGAATTTTCAACCTTACAAGATGTTTGTATTATTTTTCTTCTAACTTGGACGCGGCAAATTTCTTAGGTGTGTGTGTAATATTTCATTTTATACATTTTGTAGTGAAATGACATCCAAGAGTGTAGTTGCCCTTTTAAACAAAGGGAAAAAATTGGATGGGAAGAACTATGATATTTGACATCGCAAGATCCAATATATCTTACATGAGTAAGAGATCTTGGAGGCCTTAACTCACTACCTAACGGAGCCTAAGAAAGGGGAATCGGACCAACATAAGAGAGATCATGAAGCCTATAATGGATGGTCTAAGAAGAACCGTTGTGCGCACATTATCATATTAAGTAACATGCATAATGATCTCATGTGTGAGTTTGAAACCTATGACATTACCCAGAATATGTGGCAAACATTGAAGATGAAGTTTGGGGGAACTTCGGTTACAAGGTTGCGCGAATTGACTATGAGGTTTGACTTCTACAAAATGCGCTCTGACCACACGATGAAGTAGCATCTTAGGGCGATATCGGCCATGATCTGTGAACTTAAGACAGTAGGAAACAACTAGATTGATGAGCAATAAGTCCAGGCAGTGATACGCTCTCTACCAAATTCTTGGAAGACAATGAACCAAAATCTAACGCACAATGAGAACATCAAGGATTTTGATGATGTGTTGCACCACTTGGAGCTTGAGGCCAAGTGTCTAAAGGCTGCTGAGCCCAAACATTTAGCTTATATGAATGAGTTTGGTTCATGCAAGACATCTATGCCCAAGTGCAAGAAGTCCAAGATAGGGGTAGCTGCTGGATAAGTGAAGAAAGGGTCAGGATCTTCTCAACACAACAAGAGAGGCAAGCGTGGGAAGAACAAGTCCAAATTAGAATGCTTTAACTGCGGAAAGAAATGCCACTTCGCTCATGACTGCACTGAGTCAAAGAAGGTACATTGTGACTATTCTCGTATTATTTTTGTAACTAGCTTTGTGATGGTTGCTCATTGCTATCTTGTGTGAACTAGTGATTCAGAACTTAGCACATAGCATGAGATTGAGTCGAATTTTTGGTGTATCTTCATATTCAACTGGGAGTCGTGATATTAAGGTGGGGAATAGAGCTAGCATAGAGGTGTTAGGACTTGGTACCTACAAGCTGGCTTGCGGGGCGGCCACACTATATTTTTCAACGATGTGCTATACGCTCCCAAAATTTGACGAAACTTACTTTCTGTAGTTACTTTATTATGATTTGGTTTTTAGATTGTATTTGAAAACGATGACGGTTTCTTATATTTAGAGAATATTTTTTATGGTTGTTTTTTTCTATCAGACGGTTTTATGATAATGGACTTGGATTATTCAAGTATGAATGAGACTATTGCTTTTATTTTTGCATCTAATAATTTGGATTCATATAAATGACATGTTAGGCTTGGCCATATAGAGTAAGAGAGAATGACTAGGTTAGTTAGAGAATGTCATTTAGGCGATCTTGCTAAGGTCATGTTACCCACATGTGAACATTATCTTATAGGAAAGACTAAGAGAAAACCATTTGAAAAAGTCACTAGGACATCTTTTCCATTGCAATTAGTTCACGAAGACATATGTGACCTAATGAGTGTGAGAGCAAGACACGGGGATGTTTACTTTATCATATCTATAGATGATTTTTTACGTTATAATCATATCTACTTAATCACTCATAAGTCTGAAATATTGGAGTGCTTTAGGTAATATATTAGAATGGTTGAGAATCAGTTAGACAATAATCTAAAAGCTATAAGGATTGACCGCAGACATGAATATCTGTTTAAGCAATTTGAAAGGCTCTATGATGAAAAAAGAATCAAGAGATACTTGACGATGACAAGTATGCCACAATAAAATGGCGTGGCAGAAAGGAGAAATCCGACATTGTTTGAAATTGTTAGGTCAATGATGGATTGGCGAGAAACCCAATTTAAATAATTTACGGCCATGGAGTTCAACTAGTTTTGATCACAATACTTCTCATAAATATGGGAAGTTAGGCCCTAGAGGAAATAAGTGTATCTTTATAAGATACCCAAAACATTCTAAAGGGTACGTACTAATAGGTGAACAATTTGATGGAAGTGTGATTGAGATTGAGTCACGAGATGTGAATTTCATAGATGATGAGTTTCGAAGTAGGGGTAAGGTTGATAGGAGTTTGGAATTCCATAAAATTATGGGTTAAGAGAAAGCATTCCAAGTAGGGGTGAAAATATGTGACACAAAATTAACGGATTTGAGTTTAATGTTAACGGGTTCGGGATAAAACGGGTTGACTCATTAAGAAACGATTCAAACAAGTCAATTCACTTAACCCATTAGTGGCCCGTTTAGACCTGTTAAATTGTTTTACTCAAAATTACAATTATATCATTTTTAACATACAAACAAAAATATCTTAGCCCTATTTCGTATTTCCTAACTCTTTCTCGGACCCTTTCTCAGTTCTTAGTTGAGTTACTTCTAACGAGTCATTACTGTCTCCCACACTTCCTCTGGATTGTAATTTTGGTATTTTTATTATTGAATTGTAATTTTAGACTTATGTAGTTAGTTTTATAGTTTTGGGAGATATTGTCATTTTAAATTTTATGTGAAATTATGTTAATTAGATCAAATGAATTATTTGGGTCAATTGAATCCATTTACATAAACGGGTTGAAATGGATCGTGTCATGTTGATATATTTTTGATTAATTCATAATGGGTCAAAACAGGTCGTGTCGTGCCAACCCGTTATTTTAATGGGTCATGTTAGGGTTTGAAAATTTGACTCATTAAACTTAATGGGTCATGTTCGGGTTAGCCTATATCGTATAATATACACGACCTGACTTGACACGAATACGACCCATTGACACGATTTGTCACCCCTAGCTCTAAGTGGTCTAGTTAAGAATGAGGAAGAAATTTCTCAAGCTCCTACAGATTGTGAGAGTGACTTGTTTCCGAGTGGGAGCGCACCACTTGTTAATCAACCATAACAACCTCAACTGTGTAGAAGCATGCGTGAAAGTGTTCCACATCATTATTTTGAGATTGAAGGAGAAGCTTTCATAGTAGCTCCGCAAGATGATAATGAGCCTAGGACAATTCATGAGGCTATCTCGTCTTCTAGTAAAGATGAGAGGATGAAAGAACTAAATAATAAGATAAAGTTTATAAGGACCAACTAGGTTTGGGATCTGGTAAATCTATTATCAAGGCGCAAGGCTATTGGGAACAAATGGGTTCTAAAGGTCAATGGGTTAATAGAAATGTATAAAGCTCACTTAGTAGTGAAAGGATATACCCAATAGGAGGGTATAGGCCATGAGGAAACCTTCTCACTAGTGGTGAGATTTGCCTTGATTCGCCTGATTCTAACCATAGTAGCATATATAGATTTCGAACTCTATCAGATAGACGTTAAGACAATATTTCTCAATAGAGAATTAGATGAGAAGATCTATATGGATCAACCTATGAGTTTTTTGGTCAAAGGTCAAGAGCGCAAACTGTCCAAGATCAAACTATCTATATATGGCCTAAAGCAATCATTTAGACAATGATATCTCAGATTCCATCGAGCTATTATCTCAAATAGGTTTATGATGATCATAGAGGACCATTGTATCTATGTTAAACGGTCCAAGAAGAGCTTCATTATATTGTCATTGTATGTTGACGACATACTATTGGCTAGAAATGACAAAGGGTTGATAGTTGCCACAAAAGAGTGGTTATCCTTCAATTTTAAGATGAAAGATATGGGTGAGGCAGAATATATTCTGGAAGTTAAGATTTATAGAGATTGATCAAAGAGACTTATGTGTTTGCCCCAATAGGCTTACATAAAGAAAGTTCTAAAGTGCTTCCAAATATGTGAATGTAAACCTATTGACATCGCTATTGCTAGAGGAGAGAGCTTGTCCTAAAAGATGCGTCCTAAGACTCAAAGTGAAATGAAAAAAATGGCTTGTGTGCCTTATGCAAATGTTGTGGGTAGTCTGATGTACGCAATGATGTGTACTCGGTCAGACATATGCTATGCAGTTGGGTTGGTAAGTAGATTCCAATCTAATCCCGACTGGCTCACTGGAAAGCAATCAAGAGGATTTTGTGATATTTCAAGGGATTTGCAGATTATGTGTTGTGCTATTAGGGAAGGTTACAGTGATGCTGATTGGGGTAGTAACCTAGATGAACACAAATCAACTACTGGGTATATTTTTTTGTAATAATGGCGCTATTACATGGAACAACAAAAAACAATCATGTATAGTCTTATCTACCATGGAGGCAGAATACATAGCTTGTTCAATAGTAATTTAAGAAGTTGTTTGTTATGAAGGTTCCTCAAGCATCTTGACATCGGTGCAGATACTTCAGATCTGGTGACGATATTCTGCGATAGTATGATAACTCTCACATATGCTAAGGATTTAAAGTATCATGAAAGAACCAAACACATAGATATCAGATATCACTACATCAGCGACATGATGACGCAAAGGGAAATGGTCTCAAAACACATTTTTACGAGTCGTATGGTTGCTGATTTCCTAACAAAGCCTATAGCAAGAAATGCTTTTGTGGCTCATGTTTTAAATTTAGGACTACGTAGATTGTGAATGTAATTTATATTTCAGCTAACATTAAGATGTAAAATTTTCTTTGGGATATTAATACAATATGATTTTATTTAGTTCTTATTTTTATCATATTGTTTTTTTCTTTCAGAAACACATACACAAGGTATGTCAACATGTTTAGATTGGCTCACTCACATGAGCAATTGCCTCTGACGTTTGAGTAGCGAGCAAAGATAAGACATTGTGTCCTTAGGTATTTTTTCCAAAGACTTTTTCCAAAGGGAATAAGTTAGTTGACACAAAATATATGTTGCCTTAGTATGAGCTAAGATGTGGTTCATTTTATTGAGAGGACCATGCATGGGTATCCCACAATCCATGTAGCCTATGGTTAGTCAGATGTGAACACCTCTTTGGTGTCTTAGAGGCGAGGGAGATGGAAGAACTCAGGTTAGATGCTTAAGGAGCAGTTATACTAAGATCTATACAATGTTCATATAGGCATACGCTCTTTGAGAAAAAGAAATCCACCGTAACATTATTTCATACATGTACTTATTCGACCAAATGAGGAAGTAAGTAAATGGTTCCCTTTTTTCTCTCTGTGTGAGTCTCATATTTTATGGAGTACCCTTTATTTACCTTTGACTATGTCATAAGATGGAAGTTGTGATATTTGCTACTTTGGTGTGCTGTCTATGGCCATGATTGATACGGTCTAAAGAGGCATTGCTGGAAAAACATTTCGACCAAAATTGAATGACATGAGGACGAAGGGAAGACTATTCGACATTGTATCTTCAATTGTGTTTTTTGATGTCAAACTATGGCGCTACACATTGGTAACGACTAAGGTTGTGAATACATTGAATTGATTTGGAGGTAATCAAGCATTGTTATGAGTTTTTTAAACTCAAGAGGGCTCGAAAATGCTTGATCTGTTCGAAAATGTTTGATCTAATGCGATCGAGTGAGTCTAGGGTATGACAAGACACTTGAGGAATGTTGCTATGCTGATCTTCTTTGGGAAAGATTTGGTACAGTGCGCCCACTTTTCTTTTGCAGGTGTGCTTGGTGGTCGCACAACCCATTTGATTGTATGAACAAGATTGAGAATTATTGAGATATGCATACCTAAGGCTATGCCCACTGTGTAAGTAGGAGATGTAAGATGCCCCTCATATGCCGTAACAACATGGTATTAATGGCCATGCGTTACATGCTTCAAATTAAAAGTGCCAACAACCACTTTTACAAGGATTAAAGGCTGGCCTTTAAGGCCGGCCATGAGTGGTGCATGGATGGGGATTAAAGGCTGGACGGAGGATTGCTAGGGCTTCAAGTCCGTTGCCAGTCAAAGGAGGAATTGATATGATGGGTGAGTATCATGGTTGGGTATTGCGCCTAAGATAGCTTATCTATTGTGCTAATTAATCGCTATTAATATTGCTTAGATTTGAATTCTATATTAGTTTATTTTGACAGTTCAAACTCTAAAATTTACTAAGCGGACTTTCAATTTGGGGTTTGTGGTTGCCTCATAATGCCCATTTCTATGAGGGGATATTCAACCCTATAGTGGACTTCCATCAACTTTTTATTAGTGTTAAAAATATTTTTTTATATAAATTTATCAAACATATATATATTTTAAAAAAAGACCTATTAAGGTTTAAAAAAAAAAAAAAATTAAGCTACCAATCTCAAACTTAAAAGAGTAATGTTATACACTACACTATCATCCTATTTTGATTATATTAAGTAGTATGTAGTTTATTCATCACTATTAAATAATAAATAAGTATGTAATAAATTATTATTTAATAGTGATAAATGTATTATATTTTATTTAATAAGATAAAAATAGAATTGTAATATAGTGTGTAGAATTGTTTTTTTATTAATATCAAGCGATCAAACTTTCCAATAATTGTGTTCGTTAATGAGTTGACGTGGCACTGTTGACAATATATCACTTGTAATTTTTTCAAATAATATATTATGCACATAGACTGCGAGTGTACACTTTCCTATGAAAACGCTTTTTAAATAATTTGTTATAGGGTCACTTGAGTTTGTTTTAAAATCTTGAAAACTCAACCAAATCCTTGTCGGTGTTTCATTCACTATTCAGTCCTTTTTTCGTCTGTGCATGTATTTGTCTTAAATGCAAGGATACCTGCTTCAACTGCATTTCCAAATCAAACTAATCATGCTTGGCACTAATTTTGTACTTCCTTAAATGCAATTCTCTTAATTTCCAGTAGTAATCTTGCACAGTCCAAGTCTAATCAAAGAGAGGGCCGAGTAACACCTTGTACCAAAGCTAAATTGATTCTTTAAAGTTTTACCTTCTAATTTGAGTAGTGCTAAGTATATTTATATTTTTATTTGTAGGACTCATTTTATTTTTTATTTTTAAATTTAATAAATTTTAGCGTATTAATAATTGACTTGTGGAGAAGTAAATTTTTTTAAAATACATTTAACATTTTCCTTTCACATAATTGAGACGCATACAACTTTTTGGCACAGAAAAAAGAAGAGAGAGAGATGCTTACAACTTGTTCGTCACACAATCGTTTTCTTTCCCCAAAGACAGACAGGTAATCAACATTCAGAACAACTCCAATTAGTTAGAATTTAAGGCAGAAATTAAGCTTAACAAAGAAATAGCCAAAAATGAAATGGAAAGAATTACAAGCAGTGCAGTGGCAGAAAAGAATGCAAGCACTAAGATGCTAAAACTAGGGTCATAGAGATTGGAAACTACAAATTATCAGAAATTAGTACATAAGAAACTAGATGAAAGTCATCCAGTGGTTCATAGTAGTGGTGGTGTGGTGGTAGCACAAGTAATCAGGAAATTCAAACCTCCCATGTTCTTCATTTTACATTTCACCCTCCAAGAAACTAAAATCCAAATTCCCCGAGACCAATAAATATGTCTCCTGCTTCAGAAGTTTTAGTTCTTTAGGGAATTTTAGAAATTGTGCTGCAAGAACAAATTCTCTTGAGGAGAAGCAGGACCAATCTCTTCCTCCAAACTCCTCAATCCATCACCATTATTTCCTGCATTTCCCTGATTTTTTGCTTCTGAGTTTTTCCCATCAACATCTGCATCTGAGACTGATGACTTCCTCCTCTGGGAAGAAGTAACACTAGGAAAAGTTATCCATGAAGGTGCTCTGAACTCAAACCTTTGGTCCTCGGCTTCTGCCACATCAGTCTCTGATATGGAACGATTGGAAGATCTTTGGGAGGATTTCTTGTGCAATCTCCTACTTCCCAAAACTACCTCAGTTGGCAAGATTGGTTGCTCATTGCAAGGGCTACCCATTAATTGTGCAAGCGCTCTCTCTAAAGCTGTTGTCACTTTGTCCATTGATGGCCTCTCCTTTCCTCTCATTCTCACACATTTACAAGCTACATTCGCGATCCTTTTCAGGGCATCAAGATCAGATGGAGGTTTCAAAGCTGGATCTAGAATTGCATTAATGTCTCCAGATTTAATCAAAGGAACTGCCCACTCGACTATATTCCCTTCTTCATATTGCATATCAATGGCTTTCCTCCCACTAAGAATCTCCAGCAGCAAAACGCCAAAGCCATAGACATCAGATTTGGTTGTAAGGTAGTGGAGCCTGTAGTACTCAGGATCAAGATATCCAAGAGTTCCAGCTGGTAACTCTGCCAAAGGGGAACTACCATCTACAGGTCCCAATAATGACAAACCAAAATCAGCCACTCGGGCATTGTGTTCTTCATCAATGAGGATGTTTGAAGACTTGATGTCTCGGTGAATTACAGGTGGGCAAGCATAACCATGCAAGTATTCAATTCCCCGAGCTGCTTGGACTGCTATTGTGACCCTTCTAATCCAATCCAGTTGCTCTTTCAGGGTCTTGCTCTTCCCATGAAGGTGTTGGTGCAAGGATCCGTGAGCCATGTATTCATAAACAAGAAGCCTCTCTCCACCTTCTTCACAATATCCAAGTAAACTGAGCAAATGGGCATGGTTCAATCTCGAAAGTAGATCGAGCTCTGTATGAAACTCTTTGGAATTCTTCTGCTTGTCGGGAGATGTTATAGCCTTTTTAACAGCAACTACGGTCCCATCCTTCAAAACCCCTTTAAATACACATGAAAAACTTCCCTTTCCCACAAGGTATTCTTCTTTAAACCCACCTGTGGCTCTCTCAAGTTCCTCGTAAGTGAACATCTGGGCCCTTCTTATCTTCAGCTCCTCCAACTCAGGACCAATCTTCCCTGTGTCCCTTTGGAATTCAGAACCGCTCCTGTTATTTTTGTTGGACTTCGATTCCTTTGCTGAGCACTGACATTTTCGTAACTTGTAGCGAACATATAATAGTGCAGTTAAAGAGACGACACTCACCAAGAAAACAGTGAAGGCAATCTCAGAAATGATGACTGGCAATTGCAGTGACCAAAACCTTTCATTCTTCTTTCCATTAATAGCATGGGAATATGAAGTACAATTTGAGAGGCATTCAGCTGAGAGACAACTTGAACAATTATATGCACACTGCCTGTCAGACTTCAAAGTGCATTCAGAACTTTGGTACATTTCGGTAGTGCAGCCATTGCTGCATGGCATGCAGACACGGGAATCATAAGGCTTGCATGGAGCATTCTCACGGCTAACTTCATAGAAACCTGGAGCACATGGCGTAGACTTGCAAACTCCAGGAGAGACAGCTAAAGGAAGAGATGTAGGAAATCCGAGGCCCCAACAAACGGGTGAGAAAGATTTCTCAGCAAGAATTCCACAGGTGAAGTAATTTCCAGCCGCTATTTCATAAACCTTAATGCCACTAGGTGCTGGGGTGCTTGGTTTGATGAGAAAACCCCAACAAATCACTCCACGATCGTAGCTCTTAATTCCGCAAGCATGAAACTTTCCCCCCACGAGAGAGAGCATAGGAACATTTGGAGCCAACTCTACGTTTCCTTGACCAGCATAGGCCACAGAAATTTCTTCTTCAATGCCCAAACTCCTTCCCCAACAAAAAGCTCTAGATTTTACCCCCTCTAAAATCCCACAAACGTGATATCCGCCAGCTGCAATCTTCTGAAACTTCATACCCTTGGGTATTAAGCTGATCACCCGGCTACTAGTCTCATCACCCCAACATAAAACACTCCTATTCTGAGAATACAAACCGCAATTGAATTCAGACCCAGCTGAAATGGACTGAAGCTGACCATCGAAATCATAGTTTTTGGTCATGTTATAGCCCCAACAATCAACCAAAGAAGTGTTTCTGCGCCTTCCAGTTAAGGGTTTCCGCAGACCACATAAATGGTAATCTCCAGCACTGATTTCTGTATATTCAGCTCCTTTTATCATGGGCTGGGGAACGCCCATTTGAATATACCCACTGCTACCCCAACAATAAGGTTGGTTAGAATCAAGTAGAAGCCCACAAACAAAGCCGTCGCCAGCGGTAAGACCGATAAACCGGAAACGAGCAGGAGTTCCATAGATTATAGCGGTGTTTGATCCGTAACATGTTACAAGATGCGACCCATCTGATTTTAAACCACAGAAAACAGGACCTTTTTCACCATAAGAAATGGCAATGGAAGACATGGAACCTAGACCTGAAACTAACCACCATAAATCTGATAGAAGCATAAGTTCGACAAGAAATTCAGCTCTCTTCGTGTTCGTCATATTCATGATCCGGACGAGCAATCTCCTCCCAAAAACCCCCACCACAAAAGCCAACCTAACTTTTCAAAGTTTATAGTTTGCCTAACTAATATAGTCTCATACCAAAGCCGTAGCAGAAAGAAACGCAGCAGAAAATGTTGGCTAGAATAAATAATTCATAGTCCTTCCAGAGTTTTGTAAGCTGAACTGAAACACCATTTTACTCCCTCCATCGTTTAGGAGTAGAGGAAACAGACAATACCGAGTTTCCAAAAGTTAAAACAGCAATGTTCAAGTGACGTGATAAAACCCACATATCAGAAGCAACTGATCAGCCGAATTAAGACCCAGATCAGAACTTCCTACCAAGATAGGATGTTATCAATACCAACCATACTAACATAAAGAGAAACTCAACTACTGTTTCTGTTTTTCTCAAGGACAATATCGTGAGAAGAGTTTTATGTCCTTTATCCGAATCTGCTAAGAGAAAATACTTACCAGTAAAGATACAAGGGAGATTTCAGCAACTTCAGAACAACGACTACTAGCTCTAGAGAGATCACCTTTGAAGCCATGGAGTTTTCTCATTTGGCCCAGGTTCATCTACAAAACCCCTACATGGAAAAGCGTGATAAGTCTCTTTCCATTGCACCGCGTGGCTTTTACTCAGAGAGAGTTGGTGAAGAGGTAAATTGCATGAAATAAAATGGAGGATGGATTGTTGAAGGATATTTCTGTTGCAGGCAGGAATGCGGAGAATGAGAGAGAGAGAGAGAGAGAGAGAGGAGCATTAAATATCATAAAACTGCAGCTTCTGAATTCGGGCAAAGTGTAGGTGAAGACAATAAATGAAAAGTAAATGCCATTTCATTTTTCCATGCCAGGATTTCTGGTCGCTTGGCCACCAGTCTCAATTTTTTCTTTACCTAGCCACCGTGGTGCAATCTCTACTCCGTAGAAATTCTTTCCTACTGATTATAAATTCCAGTTCTTCCTCAGTAGTACCTTTGCGTCTACTTTTGACTGTAATTAAGTATTTCATTTCATTGTATTCTTGCATGCACAACATTTATTTTTTTGCGTAGTAATTCTTTTTTGACAAATATGCTCCCGTTTTTCGGATGAAAATTACATGAATAATATCTGATCACCCGAGATTTCATAAAATCATGCTCTTTTATATCTTATTTCCATTTAGATACTTGCTTCTTAAATTAGAATATACTTTATTCTTCCAATCTCCCTTTAGTACTAGAAATAATCAATTAGTCGTTTAATCATTTCAATAAAAGAATGCCCATGGCACTATTTATGAGCATCTCAACTCGGGAGGTTAGCCTATTGAATCATAAACGAAAGAAAACTTGGGAAAAATACTTTCACTGAAACGATAACAGTACTCGACTGATTTTGAGCTTTCTACATGTTATTGTTTTAATTTTGACAATTAATATGTTTTCCCTCAAAAGTAAAATATTTTAGTGTTTCCAAAGTTGATTGAGGGTTGAGGGTCTTATAAAATGGAACTATGAATTACTAACTGATTGATCGAGACGTTGGATCCGTTCATTTTAGAATAATGATACATATACAATATTTTTTTTTATAATTATTTTCTTTTGTTTCGAGAATGTTTTTTTTAATGCCTTTTGGCCTTGTAATTTTAAGCTTTTGAACCCCAGACTTAAAAAATAAAAAATAAAAAAAGTAATGCTAAATACGGTTATAGAATATTGTACAAGCATTGTACAATCCTTTTAAAAAAAAGTGTGATTTAATATTAAAAGATTAATTTTTTTTTTTTCGTGTGGGTCTCGTATTTACTAATTTTTTTTCAAAAAGATTATGCATAATTCACAATTACAATTGCAAATCTCATTTTTCAACAAAAAATTGACCATTTCAATATTTAATTTTCTTTGCCTTGTATAGCAAACACCCTTTGAATTACATAGGGTTATACTTTGGTGACAGCTCAATATATATCACCCTGATCCGGCCTTAATCTACGCCAGTATCACAGACGACCTTTCACATTTATTAATTAATTCATATCTTTGTTCTAGCTTTTGTCTTGTTTAAATATTAATAATTTATTATGCTTTCATGGAAGTCTATTCTATAGTTCTTGGGTTATACATATATATTAAAGTCCAGAACTACCATATATACTTAAGCTGGTTCCTTATAAAGCACGGTTTTGGTCCTCCAAAAGGATTAAATAATGCATAAAATATTACTAAGGAGAGGGGAACATGAAATCTTAATTAAATAAGACATCTTAGGGTTTTGCAAAATGTGTTCCCTCTGCTGCAGTTGAGATCGATAGCTATATTATAATTAGTATCGTATTACTTAAGAAATACTAATAATTAATGATCCCGAAAATCCGCTTCTTGTTAAACACAAACTCAAACAATGTTATAAAATTTCAAAACTTTCTTATAATGGAGTCTTCTCTCTATTTTTCTCTCCCAAAAGGATAGAGTAGTGGTAAGTCTTCCCCTTTTTAGGTTGGAGCAAGATTGAACCAGGTCACTGCATAAGGTGAGGCGTTGTAGTTGAACAACATGGATGGTCTGGAGGAACTATGGGATCAAATGAGGCTATCAGAAGAAAAGAAGATGACGATAGAGATAGATCATGGTGAGGTTATGGATGAAGTGCAAAGAAAGGGTGAAAGAACACTACAACAAATTTGATCTATTGTGATGGACGAAACCGTCAGAAAAAATAAGCAAATCATCACAAAAAATGTTGAGACCGTCATCACAACTGTCACCAAAAAGGCGTCACAGAAAAGATTTTCTGATGGTTTACTTTACAACCGTCACTAAAAGTTTTTTTTTTTTTTTTGACGATTGGAAGTCTTACGTGAGATATAACGTTCAAATGTTAAGAGTTTTTGTGACAGTCGAATTCTGTCACAGAAAGTAACGTTCGCACATACAGAATAATGTTTTGAACGTTTACCCGATCGATTAGCATTCAAACGATAAATATCTAACGTTCGGTATTTTTCATTTACACGTATGATTTTTACCACATTCGAACATTTGTGCTATGACATTTCAATGTCACATTCACACGTTAATGGGAAATTTCTCAAACGTCAAAGACTTAACGTTCAGATGGTTAATCAGTCCGTTCGAACGTATCTTTTTTAGTCATTAGAATATTAGTTGAATAAGTTCAAACATTTGTGGAGTATATACGTTCGAACGTATTTATCAAATGTCGGTATAATGATGTTCAAACGTTGTTTTGAATGTAAAGCCATGTTCGAGCATTTTTTTTTTTTACATTCGAACGTACTGATCATAACTAATTATTTCATAAAATTAAAAGCATACAAATTGATCATATTACACTACTAATAGTATCATCTGATGAAAATGTTTTATAGAGCATACAAATTGATCATATTACACTACTAATAGTATCATTTGATGAAAATGTTTTATAGAGTTGCAAAATTAGAAAACAAAAGTTTTGAACAATAATAAGTTTATTTCTTGTTCTTTCCTCGCCCAACGTGATCCTACTACAGTGATATAACACATTCTATCTAGACCAGTATCTCCCTCTGGATTTGTTCTTGAACTTCAACGCGTATTCTTTCGTTTTGGTCTCTTTATAGCTCCTTGCAAACGCGTCTCTAAATCGGATTGTCGCGATAAAAGAGCCTCCAACTCCTGCTGTATTGATTTCATCTGCTCAATTTATTGGCATGCAGTTTCCAAATTTTTGGTAAGATTATTAACTTTTAAAGTTGAGGTCATGGAGGATGAACCGAAACGCTTGAAAGAATGTCCCAAATTTCTTACCAAACTAGACTTGGTCTCGTGGACCTGCGTAAATATATCCATGTTACTAAGAGAAGATTCATGAGAGGTTGACTACATCTCAATCATTTCTTACTACAATTAGGAAGAAAACACACAATAAGTAACGTTAAAAAAAATAGTAAGTAAACATAATATCTATTCACATGTTGGCATAATTTATTCACACAAAATGACCTTATTTACATAATTATATTTAATTACAGGATCAATCCACTCGCTATGCTCATCGGTATGAGTAGCAGCATAAACATGAATGCAGGAGAAATTTTCAGAATCATCGCATTTCTAACAAAGTCACATTAATAATTTTAAAAAATCATGTTAGTACTTAATATGATAAAAATGACTGAATTTTAAAAAGTTATTAATTACCATTTTATCGGCAAGGCATTAGAATGATCTTGAACCAGCACGATAGTAGATTGGCAAAGACATTCTATTATGTGTATGGATAGAACTTAAGTGCTGCAGAAAAAATTAACAACGTTAAATATAATATATGAAACCAATATAGATGTAAATAAGTTATACATGATAGATCTAGAATACTTGATAATCTAAGCTTGTGAAAAGATAACAACACTTCCTCCAATCATCTAACTTCATTTTCTGAAAATGGGACTGAGCAATTTCTTACAATGTCTCAAATTTCTTAAAGTGGTTATGATATCGTTTCTTGTGAGACCTAAAAAATGTAGCCATAAACTCATTCACAGTTCGCACTTCCTCGCTAAGGCCCAAAATTTAGGTCGAATTTATCCTAAGAAGTGAATTGCGTCAAAAGAATTTTCTAAGATGATGCCGCACTATCATCTATAGCCCCAATGAAGTTATTAGGGATGTTGACCTTGATTTCTCTGCGCCTTCTTTTTTTTTTTCTAGAGCCTAGCCACATGTTAAGCCATGATGGCGACGTGACAAGGCATAAGCTAATATATTTAAAATTATTAAAACCAATCTCCCCAAGTATTCAAAGATAATTAATTATCAACAAGAATTTTCTTATTGGTACATGTGGACTAGCTGTTTGCCTCTTGTGTATAAACTTGATCAAGAGTGGAGTCCTTAGTTAGGGAGTCCTCAACCAGTTCAGGACTTAGTGGAGGAGACACATTTCTTCGTTGTCATTTAGGTGGCATCTTTGAAAAGTATTAATATTTTCAACGAACTAGATTAGAAGAAATTATGAAAAATGTAAGCAACTGTCACCTATGTAAATAAAAAATTTAATACTTTTATTTTTCGTCTCCAGATGTATTTTCCATGCTTGTTTCAAAATCTCCTTCAATAACATTTTCGTAATCTTATTCCTTATCATCATCTTCTTCTTCATCATCTTCATCTCATTTTTCTTCTGACTCTCCTTCTTCTTCTTCTCCTTGTTTTGATTCCTCTTATTCATCAAAATCTTTAACTGAATGATCATTTAATACAAATGGGTCATGATGTATGGGTGGGACGTCATCTTTACATAAGGGGATTAGTTCGAGCACACCAAGGACAACAAATAAATTAATACCCTATCCATCTTCCTGATAGGCCTCTATAATTAGAGTGTCCATCTTCATCTCCACTATAATTGTGATTTACTACCAATCTTGCATCATAAATATTTTAAGGAACAAACTTCTGTACGACTCGCCAAGTTATATCTCTACTATCTTCACTAGCCCCTTTCCTTGGATCAATCAAGTAATAGACTCGAGTCTCTTAACAAGCCAATACGAACGAATCATCTTTATACCATTTACATGTAGTATTGACACTCCTAAAGTGACTACCCCTATGTATTGAAACTTGAAAAATGCCTAGATTCCACCAATCACATTTAAAAACATGTCACATTTCTGTCCAGGTATTTCAATCCGATAATGTCATGTATGACACCATAGTAGTCAATATCCTCTGTTCCATGACTTCCCTCGACCAACACACCCCAGTTTTGCATCTTTCAATTACGTTCACGATCCATAGTATGGAACCTATAACCTTGAACAATGCATGTAGTGTATTGAAGTGCTCTGTTTGAGGGACCACGGCCCAATGCATGCAATTTAGAAGAACCTGATGCTAGATCATGAGAACATTGTTCCAAAATCTAGTAAGTGAAATAGTAACAAAATTATTAAAAGTTACTAAGAATTAAAATGGTTTCAAATATTCTACGTTATGGGGTATTTAAATGCATACGCATTGTTCAAACCATCCTATAAATTCTTCTTCATGTCTCGCCTCTATATTCTCTACGCCTTCTGTCTTAAGTTTGTCTATGTACTCACTTTATAGAAGTAAAAAGAACATAATATTTGAACACATTCGATATAGTACTACTTTAATTGAATATATATTAATAAGAATTATTCTAAGTATGGATCGACATACCTAAGATAGTCATCAATCTCTCGACAATTATTCAACATGTGTCACCGAGCTTTCTCTAACTTTCCATCGATTAAGTCGTACCCCGTTTGTGCACCAAGGGTTGTATATTTTGGAAAAACATAGATAGCTCACGAGGGCAAGGGGTAGCAAAATCAACATTCCACTCTTCATAATTAAAGTGTGTCTCAACCCCACGAAGATATAGAGAGCAAAATGTCAACCATTCATTATGTATATAAATATCTGCTATTGAACCCTAAACTTGGGCTTCATTCCCAATAGTGCGCTTTAGTCTACCCAAATATTTTTCAACTAGATACATCCAATGAAACTGCACCGGTCAATCTAACAGTATCCCTCGAGGTAAATGCATTGCTAAATGGACCATTACATTAGAAACTGATGGTGGAAAGATTTGCTTGAATTTACGTAGTATTATTGCAATAAGATCCATCATTGAGGCTTCTCGAAAACTTACCTCAACCCCCATCGCAGCGAAGGAGTGGACCACGACCCAATTCATGCAATTTAGAAGCACCTGATGCTGGATCATGAGCACATCGTTCCAAAATCTAGTCAGTGAAATAGTAATAAAATTATTAAAAGTTACTAAGAATTAAAATGGTTTCAAATATTCTACGTTATGGGACATTTAAATGCATACGCATGGTTCAAACCATCTTGTAAATTCTTCTTCATGTCTCGCCTCTATATTCTCTACACCTTCTGTCCTAAGTTTGTCTATGTGCTCACTGTATAGAAGTAAAAAGAACAGAATATTTGAATACATTCGATATAGTACTATTTTAATTGAATATATATTAATTAGAATTATTCTAAGTATGGATTAACATACCTGAGATAGTCATCAATCTCTCGACAATTATTCAACATGTGTCGCCGAGCTTTCTCTAACTCTTCATCGATTAAGTCGTATCCCGTTTGTGCACCAAGGGTCGTACATTTTGGAAAAACACAGATAGCTCACGAGGGCAAGGGGTAGCAAAATCAACATTCCGCTCTTCACAATTAAAGCGTGTCTCAATCCCATGAAGATATAGAGAACAAAATGTCAACCATTCATCATGTATATAAATATCTGATATTGAACCCTAAGCTTGGGCTTCATTCCCAATAGTACGCTTTAGTCTACCCTAATATCTTTCAACTGGATACATCCAACGGAACTGCACCGGTCAACCTAACAGTATCCCTCGAGGTAAATGCATTACTAAATGGAGCATTACATTAGAAACTGATGGTGGAAAGATTTGCTTGAATTTACATAGTATTATTGCAATAAGATCCATCATTGAGGCTTCCCGAACACTTACCTCGACCCCCATTGCAGCGAAGGAGCGGACCAGCCATATCGTTGTCTAGATTACTTCCTTAAGAGGCAAATGAGCAATTTGGCTTGAGGCATTCTGACCCCTCCTCGACAGAATGCGAGTAGTCCTTAGCTACTTGAAGACAAAGACTTACTTTCCTCATAAGCGTCAACAGGCGAGAGAAGGTCTAGTAGCAGATTGGCTAAACGACCTACCTCCTCGCAGACCAAAGAGACGACTCGAACCAGAGGCAGCCTTGTCTCCCTGCGGTGGAGAGAGGAATCAGCCCCATGGCTACCTGAATAATTTACCCCAACCTCCGTTATGACGAAGAGTGGGTTTAGCACCAGTCTGACCCAAAACTTACCCTTCCCTGTAGTTTGAACGAGCGAGAGTGAGTCTAGTATAACGGTGGGGAACAATGAGACGGGTTGAGCTAGAGGTCACCTTGTCCCTCTTGTGATGGAGAGCGGGTCCAGCTCGAAAATTTACCTCACCCCCATTGTGGCGAAGAAGCGGGCCAGCCACATCGCTGTCTGAATTACCTCTTCGGGGGGTAAAGTGGTGGTTTGGCTTGAGGCATTTAGACCTCTCCCTGATGGCGTGCAGGCTGGGTTCTTCAACCGCTCGAATGCTACACCAAGGAACCTGAACACCTAAATGTTGCACCAAGTAACGCGGACATCAACAACATGGTAAAAAGCAGCAAGCACATCGTGTCATAATCCAAAGGGCCCAGTTGTATAATAAGGCATGACAATGCAAAATGGAAGAACTAAAAGACCAGGTGGGGTAATGCACATCAGAGAGATCGATGGCCAAAAAAAAGGAAGTTGGCTCAAAGAAAAAGTGGAGAGACATCGGTCTCATCGACGATATTGCTATATGCACGAAGAGGATAACTGACTAATGAAGGCAAACGAGGACAATATAAGTTGGAAGCCATCGGTCAGTAAAGTTATCAGGGATGGGTTCGGTGCTAATGGCAATCCCCCTGCTAGACGCAGACCTCATAATTCCTCGCGTCAAAACCACCAGGCCAACCGTAAAAAAATAAAATAAAATAAATAAATAAATAAAAAGTAAAAAAAAGAAAGGGGAGACCCCGAAAGCGAATGGCTACATAAGATAAATAGAAAGCAAAAAGGATAATTTTATTGACAAAATGAAGCCACAAGTTTACAAATGACAAGTTACAATGTGAAACGACAAGTTACAACATGAAGTTGGGACAATTTACAACGTGAAGCGACAAGTTACAACATGAAGCTACAAGCTTACAATGAACAGATTACAATGTGAAGTGGCAAGTTACAGGCTTTCAATGACATACAACATAGGTCAACTAGATACAACAAAAAGTCGTGGAGGCACAAGCAAACCAAAGCCTGATCAGATCATATTCCAGTAGAAGTGGTAGACATGGATCTCCATCATTACGACGTGCCGATAACACCAGAGGTTATATCGAATAAAATCAACAAGGGATGTAATGAGGTAGCTAATTAGGTAGTATGGTGATAGCAACAGCCAAGACGCCGCCGAGAGTAGCCCACCAGCTGTGGAGAGTCATGAGAAACTGTTGGAGGAGGTGAAGACAAGAGGATGAGATGATGATAAGAGGGTAATTTTGGAGCTTAAGAAGAAGTGTTATGTGCTGGAGTGTGCAAAGATGAAGGCTGAAAGCGAGGGTGAGCTTTGGAAGAAGAGGAACTCACACGTTGTGAGGTCAAGGCAGTCAACCTCGACCTCCTCCAACGCGTGATACCAAATGACGCAACACGACACAAGGATCCTCCATGAGCTAGGAGAGAGCTAAGCAGGCACCAACTGGAGATGATTTAGCACTTCTCGCACTGGATGACAAAAAGGCAATTTGAGGCCACTAGAGAACATGGTGGGGTATACCGCTACTCTGGAGGCAAGACCTTGAAATCTACTGCCCCTTCAGTAGGGGGAGGCACCTCGAGTTCCACGGTCCGAGGAATCCTGTAGGTCCTCTTCAACGACTCCAACTCAACGGGAATCACCTCTGAACGCCATGAGAAGCCAGCGAACTCCTTTGAAACGATGTTGCCTTGCCTGTCTGCGGCATAGACAGAGTTGGGAGATCTAGCCGGTCTGAAAGGGTGCAAGGATTTCTTGGGGGCTATTAGCAACTCGAGAGGAAATCAAGCGGAATAAGAAAGAGCAACCCAAGAAGAAGTGCCTGAAAGAGAAAAAGGAGCATAGGATGTTCAGAAGAACAGAGAATAGACAAAGTAACTTGTTGCTGAGAAAGAGGTGACCTTATATAGGCAAGCTCGACGGTTGACATCCCGAAGCAATAGGAACCCATGTGCCCCACGGAGTACCAGAATCTCATGATCACCATGATTCCAGCAACGCTTATCCAGTGGTGTGACGTGGGAAGAAGTAACTGCCTGATGCAAATAGTGACAAAGGGACTAAAGAGGCGCCATTTAATGCAGACCGAAACTGTAGAAATACAGCTATAAAAGCTGAAGGTGAACCGTTGCTAGGTATTGTTTAAAGACAAAAAGAGCACTTGGATAAGACTGGAAAGCAGAAGTGCAACACGTGGACACCGAGAAACCCACAACTCCTTGTTCCAGGAAAGAAAAGGTCACATAGCTATAGTCGCAAAAATTGATTAATCAAGGAAGGAAAGGAAGAATTCTCATCGGACCCGTCCGATAGGAATTGGCAAGGTAACTGTAAGGGAATTTTTCCCTTACTCATAAGCCTACTAGGTGCTCTGCTGAGAGTAATGGGCTTCGCCCGAATACCCGGCCTTCGAGCCCAAACTTACTCATGAAGCAACTTGTCTGCAAGGGAAAGTACGCAATGATGGCTGATGGGACAAACATGCCTGACGTCCCTCGGTCGCATCCCACTCATGGGGACTAGTATGGGGCAGAATGGGAAAGACGAAGAACTTTTAATCTTCTAACAAGGGAATATTGACGAACCATCGAAAACACCAGCAGAATAAAGTAAATCAGGGAACCACGCCACATTAATGGCATCAATACGCAAGCAACACACCACATTAATGACGTAGTCGCAGAGGCACGCTGTATTAAAGGACCCTAACAAAAGGAACGGTAGTGAGGACGTAGGTCCCACTGGAGCAGGCACGATCCGCCCCCTAGACTCTTAGTATAAATAGCAATTTTTAAGTACAAAAAGCCTCTCTCTGGCTCTCTAAACTCTCTCATTATTTACAAACTTTCAAAATACGCTACTGACTTTGGCATCGGAGACTCTCTAGCCCCAAGGCCGCCCTCTCCTAGCAGTTTTCTTCTACGTTTTCGTAGGCTCATAAATACCTGATCCAAAAGCTTACAAAACACAACGTTAACAACAGGATTCTATACAAAGCTATTGAATGAAAAAGTTTGTATTGATTGTTCTTAATGGAATGAAATATTTTTGTTGATTAAAAGAAATGCTTCTTGTTGATCAGTTCGGGAAGATCAGGCCGTAAAATGCAAAACTCTGATTATGTATATAAGTGGCCAGGCCAACCTTTGTAATATTGGGCGGGATGGCTTGCATGTTTGGCAACCAGGGTTTCAGTGTTTTACACTTTCCACTCCAAATCTCAAAATTTCTTACAACTTCATTTATAATTTTTTCCTCCTTATCTCAACTTCAAGTTTTTTTATTTTTAAAGTATTTCTCATAAATTCTCAGTATCCAAATATATCTCATTAATTTAAAACATTTTCACTTCAATTAATCATCTCAAACTCTCTCCACTTCTCAACATCCAAACATTTAAAAAAGAATTTGAAAACGATATGGCACTAATAAACTTAGGAAACACTAGTGCTATCTTCAACTAAACTCAAGATAAAGTGGCAGCAAAATGGGTGAGGATGCACATATATACCATGGTCATCGGCTTTCTCCAAAAATCCATTTTGTATAATTATTGTTGTTCTTTTGAGACTTTAGCCTAGCTATACCTAAGGTCTATATCTATATAGTAGGCTGCTGGATGTGGTGGTATTGGGTCAATAGGTCATGGGATAATCCCACAAATTATTAAAGTCGACGTCGGAGGGCTTTTGTTTTAATAGGTTGTTTGTCCAAGCTGGTGCATGCATGCCTGCCAGATCTAACCTAGCGGTGGTGTAGAATAAGTTGCTACTCGGCCAACTAAGATCATTATTCACGTTTACATCTTGAAAAGTTTAAAGCCAAATTTTAGTTAAAAAAAGGCTCATAATTCTTTAATTTCTTACTCTCCTTTTAGATTCTTTATTATTATTATTTTTCAATAATCATATTTAAAGTAATTAAACAACATGATATTTAAAAATGCAGGTTTTTATAGAATTTTTTTTAGTTATTCTACTCAGTAGCCTTACAACACACACCTGTTGATTATATGAGTCTTTATTTTATTTTTTATTTTTTCCTCAGCAAGTGTGTAGTGTAGCGCTGTTGAGTAGATTTTTTCTTATTTTTTCGAGCATGTGTAAAATGATGTTAAATATGGCTAGCATTTTTTATTTTTATTTTCTTATAAGCATCGATTATTCTTCTATTTTTCCAATATTATAGTTAGGGGTGCTACCTGTACCCTACAGAGCGAGGTAACCCCCTCTCTGCCCCCCCGCCCTCACATGGGCAAGGGTGATGGTTTCCCTTGGAACCCTTCCCTGCAAAGGGGGTGGGGTACCCCGTCTGGGTACCGGGGTGTGGGGGTCAACACCCCATTTGTTTGCCCCTACCCAAATAAATGAGTCATTAGCCCAGAGCATGTTTTTGGATTAAAAAAAATTGCCCAAAAACAAATGTAATAAGCCAAAACTGGCCTAAAACCTGTTTCTAGGCTATTTTGGGCCTAGAAATTAACTAAAAATATATATAAACTTAAAAATTACAAGAAATAATTTACATAATAGAAATTATATACTACTAAGTTGCAATTATTAACTAATAATCATAACTAAGCTATTACAATGATACAAATTAAGAGAAAACTATTACAAAATTATTAATTCATCTAAAAACATTACAAATTGTACTGTTGTAGCAACATTAATACAATTAACTAATTATGTAAATTAACAAAAGAATAACATTTAATCGCAACTTAGGGTGGCCATGGTGGTAGAAAAGTCAATGAGTTGTGCTAACTGCTGTGAGATTGTGAGAATCGAGATCATAAAACCTGAAAATTAGTAATTTAAAAGGAAAATAAATTAGAATTATAAACAAGAAAAAAAATTAAAAATAGAAACATATATTAGAAATGTAAAAATTACAAACATTAAAAGTGCTAACCAAGATGAGATTGGGTCATTGGGATCAAGATGAGAATAGACCATTGAGTCCTTGGGATTAGGATTCGGCATATGACATTGAGGTTATAAAAGTTAAAAAAATACAAGCAAAATAAATTAGATACCAAAAATTATATAAATACAAAAAATAATTTAAGGACAAATTGTATAAACCAATGGCAAATGGCAATGGTGGGTCTAATACACACTAAGTCATACTGCAACAGAGGTAGTCGTAGACGTTGTCTCATTTATCGCTACAACAATTGAATTTGAAATTAATACGGATTAAATGGATATAAATAAATTAAAATAATAAAAATGAAATCTACGATTACTAGATCCAGATTGATCACCACCTTCCTCCTTGTCAACCTCTTCAAAGTCAAGAACATCCAGAACATGAATTGGGGTCCCCTTGATCCAACTCAGCGTGCAAATCAATACTTCCATAGTGGTAGTAGACAATAAACTTCAGAATAGATCCAATATACGCCCTCCGTTGCGAAAGACCGACTCTAAGGCTACGGTATTAAAAGGGATGGCCAAAATACTATGTGCTATCTCTCAAAGGGTGGGATACTTCACGACATTAGTCCTCCACCAAGCTAATATATCAAAGTCTTGTGCAAATGGTTGAAGATTCGTTGACAAGTATCTGTCTACCTTTGTAGAATGACGAACTATGGGGTTGTGCTCCAACCTCTCAACCCAATCCTATGTATGCCTTTTCCCAATCCCACCTATGCATTCTCGTGCGCAATTCTCAATCTATATACCATGCC
>QEOT01009015.1:7761-76600 GCA_003123785.1 Pterocarya stenoptera | reverse complement strand
AACACCCGTCACTTTTTATCATAGGTGATATAGAAAACTTCGATATGAGCAGTGTGCTGGATCATCTGCAAAAAATAAAGCTTCTAAATAGACCCTTTTTTTTTTCTTATCACCACATGACATAAAAGTTTAACCACTAGTCGTGAATTTAATCATCTAAACGTACGGTAGATTTATAGTTGACAGTTTTAATATTTCAAAGAGAAATGATAAATACAGTCGTGAGTGTGCAAGCGGTATGCAGTCGCTTTGATAAAAAGTGAATAAAGATGGAACCCACTTGAAAAAAAGTTAAGTTTTTAATAGCAGACCCCACTCCTTTTCAAAGTGATTGTATGGCGTTTGCACATTTCCTATTTCAGAACATGGTAATTACGTTTTCGGTATTAATGAGCAATTTTTTTTTAAATCTAAACATGGCTTCTAACTACTGTTGGAAACGAACAGATCTAAAGCGCGAGTGAAAAGAAAAAATAAAGAAAGAAAATAATCGGGTCTTTAATTGGATGGGGTGGAAATGGCGACCGGAGGAGAAAAGAAGAAATGAGGTCCACACCTCTATTAGATCCATACCCGAAGGTAGAGCAAAAGAACCTTTTGCATTAGTAGTTGAACCAATTCGATTTAATAGCTTCAAATCGGATATGGTGTGACTGTGATCTTACATTTTACACTCTCAAATAGAAAATGGACACATGAGATTTATTTGTTTTACCGTGGATGCAAGTTGAGGGTAGTGTGCTTTCCTTCTGTCTTCCTCTCTCATTCTTCTAGCTCTCCCCACTCCTCTCCCTTCTCCCTTTGTCTCTTCTCTCTCCTCCCCCAATCGATCTCTCTCTCTCATCTCCATCACCACCGATTTCGTCGCAAAGCTTCAAACCCCAAAGAGAGATAGGAGAAAAGAACTCGGGGGAGAGGAGGCATACGGGTGAATTGCCTACATGCAGTTCTATTCATCATTTAGCTAAAATTCGTATGTGCCATGCGTTTATTAGTGGGTGTAAATCAAGCCTTCTCACACGTCCGGTTCGATCCCAAAGTTAATTTTCCTCTTCAAAAATAGATTAACTTCATAACATTGAAAGAAAAATATTTTATCTACAAAATAATCGTATAAAAATAAATTTATAAACTACCTAACTTGACGCTATCCTAATTCATATGGTACGTCAGATTTAACAAATCACAAAAAATTAGATGCTATCTGTGAATAATGTGCGGATTCCAAGGACGAATATAAAAATAAATAAGTATTACATCTATGAGTCATTCTATCCAATTGTTGGACCACATATTATTATTGTTTTAATTTATTTATTTTTTTATTCATGTTAAACTAATTGATACTCTACTCATTATTCTTACGCTATATATTTACTAAATAAAAATAAATATATAATATAAAAATGACGAGTATAATTATTTTACATCTATATATATTTCTCTAAAATGTAAAAGTTATTTAGATGAAAAGAAATTGTGGAAAATATCCAAGGGTTTGTGGCTCCAAATTGTGGAAAAAGAAATTAGGAGAAAGAAAAGGAGAAAGAAGAAAAGATGAAAGCGATAAAGAGTGCAGAATCGAGATCATGAGGCTAATTGATGGTTTTTAATTTTTCATTAGAGTAATTCTACTCTCCCCGCTGGGGTTTCTGTTGGGAATTATTTTTTTATTTTTTATTTTATTTTATTTATTTATTATTAAGAAAATAATTTTAAATAAAAATATAATTTTTTTTATTTTTCAAAAATATGAAAATATATTAAAAATATATATATTAAAAATAAAAATATATATATAAAATATAAAAATTTACATTAACAGGACACGGAACGGGACACCGAGCAATGTCCTTACAACTACTCTTTTCATTATTAATTGTTTGTGATTGCCGGTTGATGAGGAGACTTAAAACTGTAGAACTTATCAATTGATCATAAGTCGTCACTGTACACGTCATCAATTGTTTGTACTCGTCGGCGGCCGACACGACAGATTACAGCTTGTTGAGAAAAAAGATTTTAAAAATAGTTGTCCCAGCACGTCTCGTCTCGTTGTGTGCCAAAAAAGGTCAAAAGGATTAATTTGAGGTTTGCGTGGTTGATGACAACATGGAGTTTCCCATTTTTCCATGCAAATAATTTTCTTTTTGTAGTCTAAGCTCCTTTGAAATTTGTATTCACTCTAGTCTAATTTTAAATTAAATTTAATATTTAATTATTTAATTTTTAAATTATTAAATTCATCTCAATTTAAAATCTTTTTATAATTGAAATTAACTTTTTTCAACTTCTTATAAATACATCTAAATTTATCTTAATATTCAAGCACATCTAAATTCACCTTAGATGGACTCCACAAAACTCACGTCACCATCTCAACTCATTACTATTCATAAAGAACTCAACTCATCTTAACTTAGTTTAACATCCACACAGAGCCTAAACAGCTAATCAAAATCCAATTAGAGTGTCATTTAAATAATGAGATGAGGTGAGTTGAGATAAAAGTTAAATAAAATATTGTTAGAATATTATTTCTTAATATTATTATTATTTTAGGAATTAAAAAAGTTGAATTGTTTATTATATTTTATGTGAAAATTTAATAAAGTTATAATAATGAGATAAGATAAGATGAAACACTTTTACTATCCAAATGGGGCAAATCATCGTTTGGATATAGAGATGACATGAAATTATCTATAAATAATAATAAAATTATTTGAATTGAGATATTTTATGGAGTTTTGGGAAATGAGATTAAAATATTATTAAGTTAAAATATTATTTTTTAATATTATTTTTATTTTTAGATTTTAAAAAAGTTGAATTATTTTTATATTTTGTTTGGAAGTTTGGAAAACTAGTTATAATGATTAGATGAAAAAATTTAAAATTTAAAATTGAAAAATATTTATATTTATGGTATTTGAATATTGAGATAAGATATAATGAGGTGAGAGTTATGCTATCCAAACCATACCTAATAATTATAAGAGTAACAAGAATTGAATAAAAGAGGAATACCATAAATAAGTCTCAAATGTACAAATTTTGGGCAACCCTTTTATATATACTGCAGATTATAAGTGGTATGTGAATATTGTAGAATATTAGATGCTTACAATGTCATTTAGCCACGACCTGAAAATAAAAAGAAACCAATCAAAGAAGTACCATTTATCTTCTTAGTGATTTGTTTCTTGTAATTTAACTAGTATTTCTCAATTTCTTCCTTAATAAAAAGAAAAAAGAATTGGCGTGAGTTCTATCGGACGCGAAGATTCTCTTTTTGAAAAATTGTAAAGTTTACTATTAAATAAATTAATTTTTTTATGTAGGTCCCGTATTTAGTTATTTATTTTAAAAGATTGCACGATGCTTACACAATACACAATTGTAAATATCATTTTTCTTGAAAAAATAGAAAAAGAGACGAAGACGTAGATCATAAGTTTACAAATTTGAATAAGTTTGCAGTATGCTCAAAATTAAAATCTTGTCACTCCCCTGCATACAAAAAACTTGAGCAAATCCTACCAAACCTCGCTAGACTGAAACCAGACTGGAACCCTCCTAAATCAAGACATTCAATTCCCTCTCTATTGTTGACCACCGACACCCATTCCATCCACTTACCCAAGTCATACCACCTCTAGTGTTTACTTAAGTTTTTTGCGTCTTTTCCTCCAAAACTTGAAAATGGCTTTAATCTACTGCTTTCTGATGTCCAAATCTTTACACGCATTGCCCCATTGCACTCATCAACCGTCCATCCGAAGCATACTATCCGTTTTTATTTCCGCTTCCCCTAACCAAACATCGTCAATTGAACTGGAGTTCTTCATCAACCAACTCAAACAACAAGATACAATGCATCTCAATCGCTACGGCTCCATGCCAAGACAACACAGTCCACAAGTTGAATTGCACAAAATCCGCAATTGGCAGCTCCTCCCTTAGTGGGGATGAGCAGGGATCATTTCACCAATCTAATAATCTTTTTTTAAAAAGTATTCTTCTCTCTTTTGGTGTTGTATTAATTGTGATGGGCTGTTTATTGTCAGAATCACGTTTGTGAGTAACTGAAAATCCTAGTATTTGCATTGAGGGAACGTCCCTTCTTATAGATTGTACAGGAATAATTCTGTTACAACTGAACCAATAGAAATATGACAAGTGTAAAGGAATATACAATATGAAATATTCTAAAAACTTTGTAAAACTAATTTATCTAGGTTAATACGTCCCCTCGAGTCCAATGGGGTTTATACAACAGTGAGACTCGTCCTAAAATTAAAAAACTTATCAAAAACCAGGGGCTTAGTTAACACATCAACCAATTGATCTTTAGAACTACAGAAGGAAATTGTTAAGGTCTTGGCAGCAACTCGATCATGAACGAAATGATAATCAATGTCCATATGCTTTGTCTTGGAGTGATAGACAAGATTAGCAGATAAGTATGTCGCTCCAATATTGTCACACCATAAAATTGGAGATTTCTGAAGAAATAGTCCCAATTCCAGAATCATTTTCTGCAACCAAATGATTTCTGCAGCAGTAGATGCAAAGGAGCTATACTCAACTTCTGTACTTGATCTAGCAACCGTCTTTTGTTTCTTTGAACTCCAAGAAATAAGGTGACTGCCTACGTAAACATAAAAACTAGATGTAGATCGTCTGTCATCTGGACATCCTACCCAATCTGCATCTGAATAGGCTTGAAGAGTGAAATATAAGGAAAATTTAAACATCAACCCATAATTAATTGTGGCCTTAAAATACCTCAAAATTCATTTAACAGCAAAACAATGGGACTGTTTTGGAGAGTTCATAAATTGACATACTTTGTTTACTGTGAAAGATATATCAGGTTTGGTAAAAGACAAATATTGCAAAGTATCAACCATACTTCTAAACAAGGTGCGATCGTCAAAAGAGGGAGTATCAAACTGTGAAAGTTTGATAGAGGCAGCCATAGGAGATATTGTAGGTTTAGCATTGATCATGTTGCTTCTAACAAGTACGTCTTTTAACATACTTGCGTTGAGATAAAAACAAGCCAGAATCAGAATAATCAATCTCAAGACCCAAAAAATAAGAAAGTCGACCAAGGTCTTTGACTGGAAAAGCAAGTCCCAAATCAGTCATAAAACTATCAATTGCACTCGGTTTGGATGATGTCAGAACAATATCATCAACATAGATCAACAAGAACATGTATAAAACCCCATGATTCAATATGAACAAAGATGGATCAGATTGAGAGGCAGAAAAATCATAAGCAATTAACCATGAGCTTAATTGTACAAACCAAGCCCTCAGAGCCTACTTCAAACCATAAATGGCTTTATGAAGTTTGCACACATTAGTTGGAAAACTTTTATCAATAAAGCCCTAAGGTTGTTGCATATATACCGTATCAGATAAAGACCCATGCAGAAAAGCATTATATATATCCAATTGACGTAGAGGCCAGCCATGATTAACAGCAATAGAGATGATCAACCGTATGTTAATCGGTTTGACTACCGGACTAAAGGTATCATGGTAGTCAAGACCAAGTTGTTGATGATAGCCTTTAGCTACCAACCTAGCCTTTCTAAGTTTAAAAGTACCATCAAAGTTAAACTTTGTCTTAAACACCCAAAGACAACCAAGAACATTAAAAGAGGGATCAGAGGGTACCAAAGTCCAAGCTTTGTTGTAAAGAAGGGTAGTATGCTCTTGGGTCATTGCATTACACCACTCTGAAGATTTGGATGCAACTGAGAAGCTTGAAGGGCCATCCGGTACCGTAGCCATGGAGAGGAAGCATTGTCGTTGTGGATAAGGAATTGTGCCGTCCGTAGGAACACGAGGATGCGAGGAGTTTGTTTGACTCAGAGTAATAACAGGAGACCAAGGGGGTCAAAGAAAAGGAGGAGAAGAGATGGGAGGATTAGTAGCAGGGATAGGAGATGATGGCGCAGGATTTGAGGGAGATTTAGAGGAATTAGGGTTAGGGATTGAAGGAGAGGGCGGCGCACGAAATGAGGGAGATTTGAGAGAATTAGGGTTGAAATGATTTTGAGAGGAAGGGTCGAATTGAGAAATGGAGGAGACGGGGCTTAAGGTTGGGCCTAGGCCTGGTCCAAGGATAGATTGTGAGAAGAAAGGGAGTTGGGCTGAAGAGACAGATTGAGTTGTTTAAGAGTACTAGGCTCAGAAAGAAAAAATTCATCTTCATGAAAAAGAACATCTCTTGAAATATATAATCTGTTGGACTTGAGATCCAAACATTTATAACCTTTGTGCAGTGAACTGTAGCCCAAGAATAAACAAGGAATGGATCTTAAGAGAAGTTTATTTTTATTGTATGGCCTGAGAATTGGAAAGCATTTACAACCAAAAAGTTTTAAAAAATTGTAATCTGGATCATGATTGAAAGCAAGTGAGTAAGGAGATTTATTGTTGAGAATTTTTGTGGGTAGTAAATTAATGAGATACACAGCTATTTCAAAAGCATCGGCCCAATATGATTTAGGAAGCGAGGCATGGGCTAGCAGAGCAAGCCCAGTTTCGACAATATGTCGATGCTTTCTTTCAACTAAACCATTTTGTTGATGGGTATGGGGACAAGAAAATCTATGAGTGATGCCAAGTTTTTGACAGGTTGATGTAAGGGATTTAAATTCTCCCCCACTATCAGTTTGAAGTATGATTAATTTAGTATTGAAAAGGCGCTTAACGTGAGGTAAAAAAATGACAAAAATATTATGAACATCAAATTTTAACTTTAGCGGATATAACCATGTGTAACGAGTGAAATGGTCCACAAAAGAAGCATAATAACGAAAACCCAATCTTGAATTAATCGGGCTAGACCCCAAAGGTCTACATTGACTAATTGAATGGGCCATGTGTAAATGGCCTAACTGGAATTAAAAGGCAATTGGTGGCATTTAGCCAGCGAACACACAGAGCAGTGATATGGTGTCTTTCTTGGAACAAAGGACAAACGGTTGGAATGTAAAATGTGAGAGACAAGCTCGAGTGAAGGATGCCCCAATCGCCGATGCCAGTGTTCGACAGAGGTCCGTTCACCGAGGGCAGCAGAAGGAGAAGCTTGAGAGACGAAGACAAGGTCGAAGATGGAGGAAACACATAGAGACCATTACGTGTTGGACCTGTGAGGAGCATTTTCTAGGTCCGAATGTCCTTCACAAAGAACTGAGTGGAGTAAAACTCAAAGAAACAGTTATTATCGATACAGAATTGAAGAACAGAGACAAGATTTTTGGTGATGTTAGGTACATGTAGCAGATTATATAAACAAAAAACAGAGGAATTTAAAGAAAAAGAAGAGTCACCGAGGTTCCATATTGGAAGGCACGATCCATCTCCAATACGGATTGCTTCAGTTCCATGATACGGCTCAGATAACAGATTCAAATTGCTCAAGTCACTAGTGATATGGTGGGTGGCAGCGGAGTCAGGGTACTAGGTGGGATCAGAGAAAGTGTTTGGGTTGTTGGAGGTGGTATAGTTTGCGGAAAAAGATCGGGGAGGGTTGAGTTGGTAGAATGATCAAATCTGTAATGGCATTGGAGGGCAACGTGACCAATTTTTTTGGCATACTTGACATGTAGGGCAAGGCCCACCAGGTGTTTGATAATTATTCCCTGCAAACTGAGAGGCTTGTCTTCTACCATGGAAAACCTAGGGACCCCTTCCTCGACCTTGTCTTCCACCACGAAAAGAAGCACGGCCACGGTTCCCATTTGTAGTAAAATTTACAGAGGGCTCATGAAGAATTTTAGAAGAATGACTCGTTCAATTTTCTTGAACAATAAGTGCTGGTAGAGCTCATGGGAGGAGAGAGCCTCAGTTCTAATAGTAACAAAAGTGACAAAGCTTTCATAAGTATGACCTAGGCCATTGAGAAAATAAGTAACAAGATCTTTATCTAAAATGGGTGAACCTGACCTGTGGCAGCTAGTGTATTGAACAGATTTCTAACTTTCCCAAAATAATCGAAGATAGAATGATCTCTGCATGATAGATGAGTTAATTGAAACCTGATTTGAAACTGTTTTGCTTAGGATTGGGAAGTAAACATAGAAATCAAAGAGAGCCATAAAGTATGAGATGTTGCTGTTGAGAAAACATGGCTATTGATGGAGTCTGAGAGAGAAGAGAAACGAACACTTAGCACCAGTTGGTCTGTGCGTATCCAAGATTGGAAATTAGGGTTGATTTGTGTAGAGGCAGATAAATATTGTGGAGGCCATGGTAGAGTCCTATCAACATATCTATAGAGATCTTGTCCTCTAAGGTATGCCGAAATCTATACCTTCCATAGCAAAAAATTCTCAATTGTTAGTTTTGTAGTAACAACATGTGAGAAGGAAGAAAAAATAGAGGAATTTGGAGGAGGAGGAGCTGATATGAGTGAAGCCATGGATCAAGAGGTCTGCTAGTCTAGCAGCTTTGATACCATGTCAGAATCATGTTTGTGAGTAACTGAAAATCCTAGTATTGGCATTGAGGGAGCGTCCCTTCTTATAAACTGTATAGGAATAATTCTGTTACAACTGAACCAATAGAAATATGACAAGTGTAAAGGAATATACAATCTGAAATATTCTAAGAACTTTGTAAAACTAATTTTATCTGGGTTAATATATAAGGATCTGCCACCCCTTACTCATCTTGTAACCCCTGCGTACAAGAATCACAAAGCAAAGTAACATGCACGAGCTACGGGTCTTCTTGAAGATTCCTAGTTGCAAGCCAAAAAAGCACAAAGGGACTGGAAAAACCGGATAAATAATATTACACCCCCATTGACATCATATTCAGTTTCTTCTTACTATATACACTTACCAGCAATTAAGTAGTTGCTGTTACAGATTTGAATATGTTTGAAGTACAGATAATCGATGCTAAAAAGTGAAAACTGAATAAAATGTTTGTTCCAGCAATTATCATCTCCTCACATATATATGCTAACTAGAAGCACACAGCAAATTAAAATACAAGAGAGAGCTCTGGATCCTCGATGATATCGGACACACAAAACAATTCAAAACGTCCCAGAATGATGTAAATTGGAACAATGACATGACATCTCTGCCGCTCAACTTGAATGTCATCACCACCACATTCGAACTATAGCTTTTCACTAAATTGCAGTGCAGTGATGGATCCCTCCTAAAAAAATATCATAACATTGCTCAACTCTGGTACGGACTAGCTTTAACAAATTATACTGATGTCTTAATTCAGACTGCATTATTATAAGACAGTTCTCAACTTCGATAATCATTATATATGCAAATGATTTTAGGACTCATTGTCCTAAGCGGTAATGGCCATCACCCATGTAGTGACTATCCATGTAGAGAGCGGCATTTTGTGGATGTAGCCCATCCATTACCATAAACTGCATATCTTCAGAAGGTTTCCAGTGCCGTTTTCTCTGGTTTATGAACCAATTATTTATTTGCTTCTGGTCCAAACCAGTTGATTCAGCCAATGCTACCTTCTCTGTCTCCTGCGTGTTTATAATAGAGAAAATAAAACCATACGGCCATGCAATTTTATATATAGTTGCTTGAGATCCAAATTACTGCTAAAGAAATGATACCCTTCATCTTAAATTTTGACGTTCTCAATAACAATGACAGCCACTTAAAATGTTTCACATCGGCATCATATGTGAGTGAAGATGACAAGATCTAGAATGAACATCGCAATTTCTTGCATGGGGTGCTGAAAAACTATTCATTTTTAAGGCCAGGATTATGCATACCGAAGGGTAAGGCCATTTGTAGTGCAACTCCCACCAACTAAGCAGCTTTTGTCTGGCATCTTTGGGTAGCTTTCCTTTCTTCTTTTTCTTGGAAAGCTCTTGCTTGAGGCTGCTTAAGTAACCACTATACTTCCTCAATAGGTGATTCTTAAGTTCACGGTCTTCAGCACGTGGATCAATCTCAGGAACTTCTGTTTCTCCTGCACTATTATCTTGATCCTCTTCGGATGAGCCCATACCATCACACTTCTCATGATCTGTCACATGGAAATGTAAAAACTGGAAATTTATATTTCATGCAATGATAATCCACCATATTTTTTTCATGGTTAGTCCTAGAGGATTGGCATGTACCCCATGTTCATAATATTTTCTGCAGTTGATGAATACAAAAATCCATGCACATGATAAACATAAATGAACTAAGAACAATGGGTGGAACCATTCTGCTAAGTAATATTCTCCTTTTAAAAATGAAAGAGAAAATAAGGAGAGATAAATTGTTTCCCAGTGTAATTTAAGTACTCGCCCTCAATAATATTACACATTTTTAACAATATCAATTTGCAAATAGTTACATTAATGGGATTGTGCAGATAACTGATTCTTTACTCGCACGGCAGGTAATGTTTCTTTGCTCCAAGTAATCCATTTAACATAATTACAGCAAGAAATACTTCATTAAAGAAAGAAGATCACACAAGTATGTATGAATCTCCTCCATTTGGAAAAAATTCTATATGCATATATATTAGTTTTACACGATTTTTCAAGATCTAACAAATTGCATCAAACATAAACATTCGTAATATATGTTCACAAGAAGTGCTATGCATCATTTTTAACTATTATCCTCGCATCATCCTTTAACGTGGCATCAAATTATTATTTAATATCACATAAGAGCATGAAAAGAGGATAATGACTAAGAAAATAATAAATAGCAGTTTTCATATAATAACACACCCAATCACATATGAGATATTGGACAGTGCGGAAACCATCCATAACAATATCCGAGCTGTTGGCAGTGGAAGTGCCACTTGGGCTACAGCCCATTGGCAAACTCTTTAATTCTCAGTGTATGCCAACTTGTCCTTTTGGTGCCACTAAGCTAATTAAAATAGATGATTTTGAGAATCTCAAACGATCCAAAGGAAAAAACCTACAATGTTCGGTTTGATAGATGATGCCTATTTGAAGACTTCAGTCTTCAGCATTAATCGTTAATCCCATTAATAGAACGCTACTTTTGAAGGGCACCATATTTCCATTTCTTCCCCTCACAATGCCTAACATCCGTTATTGAACAACACTGAAGTATTGTGTGTGTCCATCAAACAAACTATATATGACACAGGACGGCCATCCATTCTTTAAAAATTGTATCCAACCTGTTATTCACTAGCAATTACTATATGAACTTGAAAACTGAATCAATGATTAGGGGTGGGGTGGACTGCAGGCCCCCGAACCCAGCCCACCCTTCCAATCCGCACATCCCGTTAGGGGACGGCCCCCAATACAGGTGCAAACAGGATTCTAACTAAAAAATACATATGCAAACGGGTCAGGGCATGGTGGGTGCCCAGAATTTCAACCGCCCACATATTATATATATAAACCTATAAACTGACTTGACTTGATGTGGTACGTTAGATCTATTTTATAATAAAAGTAACTGTACAATCTAACGTACCACATCAAGACATTAATTTGTGGATTTAATTTTAAGTGCTCTCTTTGTGGTTAAAGCATTTCTTTATAAATATACTTCTTTTTTCTCTCTCCTATCATTTTCTCCTCCACCTGCCATCCTCTCTTCTCTCCCTTCTCTTCACTTCATCCTCTTCCACTCACACCAACACCTCTCATGGTTAACCTAGCATCCTTCCTCTTCTTTGTTTCCTCTTTTTTTCTTCTTTTTCTTCGCTCAGCCCGCTTCTACTTCTCCACCCACGGCCAAAGCATGACCTGGGACCACGGTCATTGCTGTAGATCCGTAAGTTAAAGATTGTGCGTCTACAAGCTTTATGACCAACAGCCTACGGACTTTGGTCTACACGTTTTATGACCCATGGTCGCAACCGTGGGCCTGTGGGGTTTATGAGCCACAATCATGACCGTGGGCCACCGTGGGTCATGATCATGAGTGCGGATCTGTGATTCTATGCACAAATTTGAAGATCCATGCACAGATATAAAGTTTCTTGTTGGTTTTATGTTATTGCGATCTTGTGCAACTTTTCTAATGTATTTACGATTTTTATGAAGAATCAGTTGTTGGACAGAATGGTGAAAAGGTGGTGTCCTCAATCCACTTGCCCAGCAAGCAGATTATATGATGGTTAGAAATACAAGTACAGCCGGAGTGCGAGGGTCGAATTTAGCCACCCCAGGTGGGAATGGGGTGCGGGAGGGGTGGTTGACCACCTATATAGGGTGGATAGCACCCATATTAATGATGCTTTGAAACGAACCACATTTCACTAGAAGACATGGCATTCTCAACCTCACTACGACCAAAAAAATTAAAATAACAACCTCGAAACTTGAGTTTTTCTGCACAATATAAGTTGAGGAATTCTAGCTACAAGATCCAAAGTGGGCAATGAAGTACAAATAAAAACAACAAACATTTATAAGTCAAGTACCTTAATTTATCATCAGAGTGGTGCTACATATATGTACGATATTATACGAATTGGGTATCCATCCCATTTTATCAGTTTTTTATTTTTTTAATTCATATTGCAAATGTAAAATTTCAAAACCTTCACCATAACTGACTCGTTAGCAGGTATAGTTCTGTGCGTAAAATTATAAGTATAAATAACATTTTCCAAACCAGAGACCAACTAACGCACCAGGGAGAACAGAAAGAGAAGCCTAAAATAATAAGGGTACAAAAATTAATTGGGTTAAAATGTTAAAACTGATATACATGATGCTTTGGCAACAACCAGAAATAGAGATGAAAACGCCAAAAAATGGATCTAGCCTTTGGAATTATTATTATTATTATCATTATAGACTAGTAGCACTAATATTTTATTTTATAGACTAATTAGTCGCACTTTCTTTTGATATAGGTGAGCACTTGTAAGTCAGGTATGTTCTACCACGTGCTAAAAACAAATGCTGATTGAGCTAGTTTCTGGACCTTCAAATTAGCATGCACTTTCTTGGGAGGAATATACTATGCATTTGCCTAACACATTACCAAGTTTGTGAAAACAAGTTTGTGAAAATATTAAGCATCGTGATCAATTTCAACAAATCTTTTACAAGTCCTCAAGAAGTAATAATTAGTATGATTCAGGAAGCCATTGATCATCCTCTCAATAGATATATACATTTATACTTCTAAAATATGTGAGCAGAAACTGTGATCATGCCCACCAACATAGAACCTCAAAATTCACATTTATAGTAATTGTACCCACATCCACAATTTACAATAGCTGCCGTCTAAGGATGATCCATGTACCAAAACCATTCGGATTTAAGCAAGCAAGCGTCTTAGAATAGATTAGGACTAGTGTGGCAACATCGCTATATGAGCTAGGGACCAGAAACATCTCCTTGGGGTGATCAAACCATCACAGAAAACATATATTCTTTGCCAAATCAAATGGAACTAAATTCGGAAAAGAAAATAGGAACGAATAACAAATCATCCAATCAAGATGAAACCGATGGTCGTGGTGGCATGCTTCACAGAATGCATGAAACATTCAGTAAGAGTAAGGACAAGGGGAAAAAAAGCATTCATAGATTTCCGATTTAAGAAGAGATCGAGGAGGAATGTGTATGTGTCCCCCCAAGCATAGTTGATACCGGCTGGGTTCATTCCTCATAAGCTACACCCGACAAAAATACAAAACACCATGCACAGTCCAACAATAATGAAAAGCAAAAACAACATTAAAATACTAACAATAATGGTGGGAGTAATCATTTATCCCCCTTAATTTATATGATTAATCATGGCAAAGAAAGAAAAACAAATTCTGGATTTGTGGATGGTCGAGAAAGAATTAAATATAAATATATAATCCATCGACATCAGTAAAAAAATTATATTTTCTGACAAGACGTACAAGCTACACAAGGGATAGCACTGAAATGAACAGAATCCTATGCTTATTTTCCTTTTGGGGTTAGTATAAATGAAAAAATAAAATACAGAATCATGGAAATGACAACAAGAACGATCTCGAGATGTTCGTTTATCACGTAGACCTACAGAATACGAGTCAGATTTACTTAGCAGATGAAGAAAGATAAGAGCTTAGCCTAGATTTCTGTATGAAACTCTAAAAAGAATAATTTGTCGCGATACATGACATACAGACTGTGTAAAGCTAACCCACTTCAGATGCATATGTTCGTGGTTCATTGTTTATACTACCATACAATTGCGCTTTGTATTTCGTCCTTTATGTGGATTTTTCTTTCTTTTTTTGCGACTTTATGTGGATTTTTCCTAGGTGTATAAAATGCCCAAAACAGATCCCTCTCCTGATTAGGGTTTTGCTAAGCAACTCGATCGCAACAAGGAAATTGTCTATTTCTTTCTCTTTCGTGGGTCTTGATCCCCCTTCAGTACTGGAACGTGTAATCTGGTCAAAGTTCCGTATGGTCGACAAGAAGTGACCCCTACTGAGTCATTTCTCTCTGGGAAGACGATTCTGCAGTAAATAGAAAAGCTACCTGTATGCACAGAATACGTAGATATATCTAATTTCCTGGGATATAATATATATATATTTATATATATATGGAAGAATACCAGAGGGGAAGATCCGCACGGCGCCATTGCAAAGCACGTTAAGCTGAGTTTCGATCCTACGCATGAAATCCATTGCTTCTTGAATAGGTCTGCTTAGTTCGTCCCGATATTTCACCAGCATGTCATAATAGGCTTCCTGATTACCCATCCCAAATGTTTTCAGATATTGGGTGAGTGACCGAGAGAGACAAAGAGAACTGTTTTTCCAAACTAAATGAACAAAGAGAAATTATTGAGCCAATTAATTAATGAAGTGTAAAGGAATCACCATGAACTGATCGAGTTCTGGGTCCTTTCCAGTCTCTCTGGAAGACACTGAAGATCGTTGCCGCGACTCAAACTCCTCGCGAGCAGCTGAGAGCCGAGCCACCATTTCAGGCGGAGCGCCGACCTATTTATAACGCACCAAGAGATCAGAGAAAGACGGTCAATCTTCTACGTATTTTCCTCCAAAAAGCTCATCTTCTACTATATAAATATGTGTAGGATTAGCACCTTTTGGCAATCCATGTAAGCTTCCAAGAGATTAGAGTACTGAGGGTGGGCGAAGATTTTGGCTTTAATAGCCTCAACATCAGTACTGGAGTTCTCATTCCGGCCTTCTTGTTGTTGCTGAACTCCAGCTTGGTGCCCCCTCATCAGATGGTAATGGAATGTCTGTAAATGATGGGAACCGCTGTTTTCGGTCTTCACAATTGGGTGTACTTCTGATTGGTAACACTCTCCGCCGGATTGAAGAGGAAAGGTGTTGATATGCATCTGGGTCTGCTGATCACTGCTCACGTTTGATCCACCGATTGTTCTCCCATAACCAGAAGAACTCGCTGCAAGAACCGGTGAAGCGTACAAGAAATTACCCCTTTGAGCTGAATTCTCATTAAGATGATTGTTATATTCCTCCATTCCTCAGTCAATCCAGATGAAAAAAACCAGTACAAATATTGTGAGAAGCAAAGAAAATGGTCCTAAAACCCTAAAAATTAAACCCTAGATGATTAGGATAGCAAGCAGTGGATAGCCAAAGCAAGCAACCATGATTTGGGTTCCCTACAGTCTGTCACTTAGACAAAAAGGACATAAGGTCATGGCCGTGAAAAATTAATTAGGAATGAAAGTTAGCAGTAAGCTGTGTTGGTGCAGAAAAGCCTTGAATTGATGTTGCACCAGGACTTGGGCATACTAAAGAAGCAGAGGGAACAAGTCGGAAGACATGATGCGGGGAAGAAGCACGGCGGGTTGCATAGCCGGAGAGCCGGCGACCGCTCCGTTTCTAGGATGGTGCGTGGGAACTGGATACTGGACAAGACTTTCTCAAAGAAAAATAAATATTTGAAAATTACAAAAAGCAAAAGAAGCTAGAGGGATAAGGGAAATATGTATATAGATTGTAAACTTTTTTTCTTCGTCCTTTCTTTCTCGTTTCATTTTCTTTGTTATTAAACGACTATTGATTTATAATTGAGATAAGGGAAGTTGTGTACCTTTTTTACTTTTTTATAAGAAAAATGCTAAAAGTCCCGCTTCCAGTTCCCGCTTGAGCAACCGCTTGTATTAGTATATGTATTTATTTTTTATGTATTTTTTTATAATTTTTTATAAAGATTTTTTTAATAATTTTAAATATTTAAAAAATTAAAAAATATATAATATTATTAAAAAATATTTTCTTAATCATAAATTAAAATAAAAAAAAAAGATTTTTTAATAATTTTTTCTTTTACTTTCTAATTAAGAAAGTATTTTTCTAATGTTATCTTAAATATATTTTATTTTTTTAAATATTTAAAAGTATTAAAAAATTTATATAAAAATTAACTTTAAAAAAATACATTACACCTCAACAGGAGCTCCCAGCGAAACTGTAGCATGGTCCTTTTAATAAAGATATAGGATGTTAAAAAAATAATTAAAAAAAAATGAAAACAAAAACACCATAAAGTAATAAATAGTAAGAGTCAACAATTTATCATTACCCTTTTCCTTGTAGCATTATTATTCATAGGTCCATATATTATATATTAAATTTTTTTTTTTTTAAATTTTTTATGCTTTATTCTTTTTAAAACAATTAAATTTTTCTATTTTTCATCTATATAATACACATTGGATAAGAAAAAAAATCAAAAAATCAAGAAAATAATAGTTTGTGGTGTATGAGGCTTAAGAATAAAATTTTTCTTTTACTAAACAAACCAAGACTAATGTTGTGTTTGGGAGTGATCTCATCATTATTATTTAATATTTTATTATTATTATTTACTTTCTTTTTACTATTATTTATTATTATTTAATTTTATTATTATTCATAAATCATCTGAAATTATCTTAATACCTAAACATAACCTAAAGTCTTACCGCACACTATTTATGACATTGACTTGAAAATTGGATAACTTATAAATCATTTGTATTACCTTGTTTTCATGCTAATTTCGATTTTTTATTGTTGTAACTAAAGCTCGCAAAAACTAGTTTTTAATTAAAGCATTGCTTTGTATCATCCTATACACCACACACCAAACTATTTTTTATTTTTTTTTATTTTTTTTCAATTTTTTTTAATTTTAGTCTTCTTGAAACATTTATATTTTTTTATTCATCATCCATATAATACACATTTAATAAGAGAAACAAATAAAAAAAATTATAGTGTGTGGTGTGTAGGTTGATGCAAAGATTAATTATTTTAATTAACGCGTCTAAGTTCTTTTTTTTTTGTTTTCTTTTTTTTCTTTTTAACTTCTTTTAGGTATGCTTGGTGCCATCCGCAGCACACCTTAGCTGGCATCATCATATATCTCTCTCATGAGCTCTCTAAATGTAGACCCCCTCTCTCTCTAAACGTAGACCATCTCTCTATCTAGACACAAACTCTCTCTCATCAACTCTCTCTCTCTCACCAACTCTCTCTCTCGCTTGGTTTCTCTCTATCCTCAATCTCTCTCATCAATTCTCTCTCTCATCCTCGTGTGTCTGTCCTAAAACAAAATTAAACAAACCCACACTTTGTCTAAGATGAAATATATGACATATTCTATGGACAAAAATCTAAGAGACTATATTTTTTTTTAACCTAAAACAAATAAAATAACAGAAAGCATAAAAAGATACATGAAAAAATAACGAATTACAGCTTGAAAAGCAGTAAATCCGTATTTTCAACCTTAGAGAAAATCAAAAATGCAAAAACCGAGACTGTGGTAGTGCGTGAAGGACACGCGCCAGCTTGAGAGTATGGCAGAACGTCAAGTTTAAAGAAACTGATGGCCCTGGTCCTAGAAAAGCTGCATTTAGCGATGATAGACCTCTCCTTGCGATGGTGCGTGAATGTCACGCACGCACTTAGGGTCGTGCATGTGGCTCACGCACCGTTCCATTCAATGAGATTTTTCGTCCGTCTAAACGATCGGCACCTTGAGAATCTTGCAATGGGGAGTGTGGTGGTCATCTCGTTCTAGAGAACAACAGATTTGCATTTCGCCTTACTGTGAACAAAAAAAAAACAAAACCAAAAATAATGAAAGAAAAACTAGAGAGAAGAGGGATGAGGGAGGGAGGAGCCAAAGCTCCAACCCCCCTCATCTGGTCTGAGTTTTTTAAAGGGACGGCTGTGTAGAGAGAAAAGGGAGAGAGCGAGAATATGATTTTTTGCTTTGTAGAAAACTATTTTATTGGATTAATAATAAATAATTTATAAATAGTAACGAAGTAATTTGAAGTGATCGTGATCATTAACTAGGCATAGCCTACTTTTTTTAGATTAAGAAAAGCATGATTGGTTTGATTACACAAAACCAAGCTATCTTATCTCATCTTATATAATTATTACAACATTTTCAAACTCACATACAAATTATAATGAAAAATTCAACTATTTCAAATCTTAAAACAAAAATAATATTACAATAATATTTTATTCAATTTTTAACAAAATATATTATCTCATTTTATCTGAACTGTGTAACTAAACGAGGAAGATTTCACATTAAACTTTTCAATGTTACCGTATCCGTTATATGTTGGGGGGTAAAATGAGGACTTGTGCAAGGCCATGAAAGATTGAAGCTGAAGCCCATTATACTGCGACGGAAGGTTGGAAGCAATAATTTGAGAAAGACAGAGTTGATCGACCATAAAGTAAGGAGTAGATGTAAAGTTAGAGGGGAGAGGACGTAAAACTAAAGGTCATGGGACATAGAGTAAGGCCGGTAGAGACTAAAAGGGGAAGGGTCGACTTCATTGCATGGGAGATGGGGGGAATGGAAGAATTAGAGAGCTTCAAACTGTTTTTCTCTATAGAGAAATCCATATGAGCAGTTGTAGAGAATTTAGTGAGTGTGGAGTGCTTATATCAAACTAAACTAATAGTGAATTTTACACCACATATTTGTGGGTGTAGGTCTTAGTGTCAAACTATGTAAATATTAGTCTTCTTTATTTCATGCAATTTATTCCTAAATTTGACATAGATAAACAACTGAAACACACTACCATCAAGAACAACTATGTGAGAAGAGTGGGAGATAGACAATACATCAAATGTATATAATTACCAAACTTTGACTTTAATGTGAAACATATTTGCTTTTTAATCTCAAATTTTATAACTTCTTATATTATAGTTTCTTTTTGTTAAGAAGTATTTAAAAATTAAAACATGCATGTGCCAACCTCTAGGGCTTTGGCTCAAGTGGTAAAGACCTGGTCTTTGTGGTATGCTCCCTTCAAGTCTAAAATCTAAGTTCTTTTGAGTGTAAACAATTTTTTAGAGTTATTAGACTGTGTGATTTTTTTTTAATTATTAAATTCTATTGAAATATTCAATGTACACTTACGAAAAACTCATTGCCAAATGTCTATGCACCCCGAGATTAATTGGGACATTTTCTCAAACACTCGATGCTAATCAAAAATTAAAACATGCATGTGCCATCTCCAAAGATAAAGTATTTCATAAAACTTACGTCCATTTTTATTTAATTAATAACATATTGTTTCGAATCAAATATGAGTTGCAATATGAAAAAACTTGGAATGCATGTCGTCATGTGAAATGAAGGTTCGAATTCATATTTCTATTAATATACACCAATAAATTTTGAAGTACCACGCTGCTTAATTGGTTACAAAAAATAACTTCATACGCGCATATGCAACAAAAGATTAATGTCATAAATGTATTTAGATCCCTAATTCTAATTTCAGTCTTAACTAGGAGTGTAATCGGTTCGGTTTAGTCCGGGGATCACGGACCAAAAATTTTGGTTCATCATTTTTGTCAATCTAAACCGTTAGCTATTGGTCCGGTTGGTCCATTGGATCCGATTCGGTTCATTAATATTTTTTCCTCATTTTTCTTTTTTGACAGAAAAATTAATACAAAAAATTATTTAAATGATATATAAATAATGAATATTAAATAATTTCATTGAATATATGATCAATAATGATTCCTTAGATGAAAATTATAAACTTAACTTATACAACTACTATATAAAATAATATTATATATAATATTTAAAAATATATATACACACATTCGGTTGGTCTTGGTTCAGTTCAGGTCAAAACCTCTACACCCCGAGACTGATCAATAAGACTATCGATAGTCTTACAACCCTAGTCTTGGAGAAAGGGATCAGTCACGTCTATGATAACATATTTGGATTTAGAATATTAATCTCGTATATTAAAAAAATATAATATAAATATTCAAATTATAATTTTTTATCATTTTAAGATGTTGGAGTAAATGATAATTTTAAACAGTATCAAAACAGAGAATCTAAATTCAAACATGACCCTACACTGCTTATAAACTAGTGATTTCATATCAAGAATACCTTTCATGACAAAAATCTTCACCAATTATCGAAGTTTAGACCTTTTTAAGGAGTGTTGAGTATTGTGGAGCTTGACACAATCCGCTCATGCGAAGCATTCAGGTCGCTCATGCGAAATTCAGACAAAGAGTTCGCTCGTGAACCGCTCGATAGATGGCTCGAGCAAACGGCAAGCAGAAAGATCGCTCGACACACCGCTCAAGCGAATATTGCAGATTTTGAGAGATTAGGGTTTCCTGCCGTGTGACCCTATATATATGTATTTTTAATACTATGTCCATTTATTGAGCACAGTAATTCGCTCCAAACACTGTACCTTGTGATTCTACAAGTAAATAAAAATCCCTACAGTTCCATGGACTTAGGCAAGTTGTCGAACCACTTAAAATTTGTGTCGTTATTGATTGATTATTTTCTAGTTTACTTTCCTTATTGTCATCATTTTTTTACAGCAAGGAGAACTACCTTCTTTACTTGTATGGTGAAGTCGTGAGAGTAGTTTTAAAGTAGAATAATGCAAGGCTCAAATGCAAATGTACAAGCTTTTTGTATAAATATGGATCCCAATAAGAAAAAGTGATTTTTTTTTATATATTTTTTTTTATGATTGGATCCACTTTTTTATAAACAATTTACACAAGACTGGTGCATTTCGAACATCTATATATCATTTATCTTCAAACTGTGATGGTCGTACTCCAAGTAAACCCATGTTAGGGCTAAAATCTTTGTCGCACCAATGGCATTTGGAGAGTTTCAGAACTGGCCAAATAGGCCGATTAGGGGGGAGAAAATCGGTGTCTTTGGTGTCAGCATACGTTGATTTTCTGTCTGTGTCACTGTGAAGGAAGAGGCGAGCGGTGAGCTATGAAATTGCAGTTGCAAAGGGAAGATGAAAACGGGAAAGAAGAAGAAGAAGAAGAATGAATGAAAGTTTTTATTAAAACTTATAACTAAAACGACATCGTTCTATACACATATAATATAATATATATATACACATATAATCGGCCAGTTCGACGGTTTAGGTTTGCTTCAGACCGAAATTAAATCCATTGGCATCGATTTTCTCAATTTTATACTGTTAGTCGACCGATTCTATGTCGATTTTGGCTGATTTCGAACTCCGATGGCTGCTAGTCCCGTCTGTTTCTATACAGTCCTAACGCATGTCATCAATTGTACATAATCAGATGTTATACATGATGTGTTGTATATGAAGGAGATTAATATATAATTCCTCGTCAATCGATAATATATAATTAGTGCATCATGGGATACCTAATTTAACAAAGAAAATAGGGTGCCGTAAGTTTCCTCAAGTGTACCGCTGATGTATTTGATTTTTGTTTTTATTTATTTAAAATATGAAAAAAATAAATACATTAACAATAATTTTGAATGATATATTTTAAAACATATATTAGCATATTTCAAGAAAATATGGAATGTAATTAATTGCACCTAAACAAGAATTGATGCAACGGACAAATAATTAAAGCTTTTGAGTTATGGCATCAGGTCTGGAGTCTCTGTACCACAGTAGAATGACATATATGGCAGCGAAGCTGTGACTTAAGAGTAAGTTCAAAGAGGAAAGCCCGTATGTCTGTAGGCGTCGTAGTAGTAGTACTACTGCCATTTTCAACGGTAAACAGTGCAAAAGTTCTGATAAAGACTACTGATCAGCAAAACTGTGACCAGTTTCAGGAAAACCACGTGTGTACATGAATCGAGTGCGCTTGATCTCTTTCGCTCTTCTGCAACCAGCTATGTCTGGCGGCGACGACGACCGCACTTTTCCCGTTTCCAACTCGCACGCACGCACGCATCGTCACGTAATCACGTACAGAGACCAGAACCTAGCTAGCTAGCGGACAAGGGAAGGGAGGATGGGAGGCGGGTAAAGCGCGCTGAGACCCAGTGGCATTAACAGCCCCCGTGAGTCCCGCGCTATTAGCAGTAGGGGCCATGGAGACAGGTGTTTTTCGCTTGGAGCCCCCACGTATCTTTTTTCCTTCTCTCTTTTGTTTTCTTCTTTTGGTCTGCGTAGATTGGACGTTTCCATTATAGAGTGCTCCAAGTGGGTTAGTCAGGAAACCCATTCAATTGTCTTTCATTCTGGACATGCATCAGTCAGTCACTCTTCTCCAGTCCGAGGACTACGTTTGGTATCAAATTCACTTCAATTCATTTTAATTTATTATTATTTTTTTAAAAAAATTTTAATATAAAATATAATAAATAATTTAATTTTTTTAAATTTTAAAATAATAATAAAAAATAATATTCTAATAATATTTTATTATTTAAATTCAATTCATCTCAATATTCAATATTCAAACATACCATCGTGCTAATTTGCAATCACTCGAGTCACGTTGCTACGTTCACGGAGGGATTTTTCTACAGAACACTTCAAACTTTTTTTTTTTTTCACCATTTTTGTAAAAGTATTTAGATATTTTTAAAAAATAAAAAAAATCACATATACATTTAAAAATATTTATTTAATCATTAATTTAAAAAAAATTCGGTAGAAATTTTATGTGGACATATTGTTTTCCTTCTTCAATAGTTTAAAAAAAATAAATTTAATAAACAAATATAATCATGTAATTTAATTAAAAATAAATTTAATTTTATAACAACTGATTCCTAATAAGGTTAATTTTTATTTTTTTATTTATTAAATATGTGATATAAAGATGATGAGTAAAAAAATTTATTTAATTTAATAAGAATAGAATTAAAATAATAATAAAATATAAGAAAAGTACGTGGTATCCGAATGACCAGCAGAAGATCTCTGAAACTTATAATTAATTAATAACTAATTAATGTGTGAAAACAATTTCTGGAATGCAACGCAGGATCAGATCAGTTTGATCCAAGAGCATATGCATGATCAGAATGTTTCTGCTAGTTTGTTTCAAAATCCAAGACAAATTAGGTGACAAATTTAATTAGTGAATGTGAAGATGAAAATTTTTAATTTGAGATAAAAATAAAAAGTGAAATAAAATATTATTTTTTAATATTATTATTATTTTGATATTTAAAAAAATTAAATTAAGATTTGAAAAAATTATAATAATGAGATGATATAAAATGGAAATTTTGTGTTAAACAAAACTTCCAAACCTATAGTTTAAATGGAATGTTTAATGTTTTAATATGGTACGTAATGCTTTTTTTTTTTTAATCCAAGTATATTATAGATATATTTGATAGTTATAGAATACAATAGGCAAGGTAGGATGCCTTTACATTCAACTCAAACAATCAAATACAACACAAGAATATATTAAAAAAAAAAAAAAAAAGGACACGAGGGCAATGACTTGACTCGACCTATTTCTCACAAGGAGAAGCCGCTTAAAACGGTTTTGATACAGTCTGATAAACAGACTATGATACTACGATCGAAAGTCGCAGTAAAAAGATTTGTACTGTATTTTGTTGGTTTGGGTTGTCTGTAGAAGACTTCCATTACCTCTTTGCCATAATCTTTGGTTAGAAGAAGTGAAAACATAGATAAATAACAAACAGGAAAATTGTCGAATTATCGAAGGACGACGATTAGGGACAATGGTGGCTCATGGGGAACACACGTCACACTAGGAGTATGGAGGTTGGTTGGATCTAAAAAATCTAAGGTCGCTGGTCCTAGAAATGTCCCGTGCGATGGTAGCAGAAACTTCTCTGCACAGTGGCGTGTGAATCTCACACTCATTTTGATCTGCGTGTGACTCACAAGCTACTCCATTCAACAATATCTTCAGCTGTCTGAAAGATTGGCAACTGAGAAATCCTGCGGTGGGACGCGTGGCGGTCGCTGGGCCCCGAAAAGTCATAGATCAAATCTTTTCCTTGCTATGGACGGAAAACAAAATAAAAATTAGAAAAAAAAAGGAACTACACAGTTTTTGGACTAGCCAAATGGGAGGAGCCAAAGCTCCACCCCTTTTGGGCGGAGAAGATAGAATCTTTGGATGGGTTTTGGTTGAGGGCGGCTGTAGAGGAAAAAAGAAAGGGGTTTTTTCACCTCTTTGTGCAGATCTATATCTCAGTACAACAATTTCTCCCTATTGGTACGTAATGCTGTTTCATATAAATATATATATTTATATATATATTATCCCTATATGAAGAATAACATTGAAATTAAGAAATAGGTCACCAACTTAAACATACTATTTTTCAAATTAATTTAGGAAAGGTGGAGGAAGGGAGAGAGTATTTTGTTTTTTTGGGGGGGGGGGGNGGGGAGCAGGGAGAAAAGTGTTTGCATTGTTTGTATTGAGAGATAAATTGAGATGAATTGAGATGAGATGAAATAATTTTAAATAAGTTGAGTAAAATATTATTAGAATATTATTTTTTTAATATTATTATTAGTTTAAAATTTAAAAAAATTAAATTAAAAATTATATTTTGTATGAGAATTTAAAAAAATTATAATGATAAGATAATATGAAATAAAATCATTTCTATGTCCAAACAAGCATGTTCATCAACATGTTAGAATAATAATGCATATTGTATATCTCTCTCCTAAATCTGCCAAGAATTTGGATAGAGAAATCTAAATTAAACATTCTTGCGATCTACATTTACTTGTTTCGAAACTAATTAAGTTTAATTAAAATATAATATTGTTGTACGTCAGCAAAAGTACTTGATAAGCAATGTTTGAAATCAACCGGGCAAGACTTATATATGTTGATCCACGTATTAACAGTCGAGAAATGATATTTACTCTCATGTAATTAATGTCTAAGTGCCGCACAATTCTTTAAAAAAAATATATATATGTGAGCTAAATAAAAAAATTAATTTTTTAATAGTGATGAACTCAATTCTTTGTTCTAAATGATTGTGCAGCGCTTACACACTTCACAAATTGATAAACCTAATTCATTAATTAAGCGAACTCATAATCATAACTATGTATATATATCAAACTCAGCCCTACTCATTTAAATTTCAATAAATTTAATAACCCTGTTTTTATTATTTTTAATTTTTTTCTAAAAACATGTTAAGAATTTAAAAAGATAAGAGGAAATCATATTCCTATTTTTATTTGCATTGTTTACCTCGGTAAGAGCATCCTCAATGGATTAACTAAAACCTAAATCTATCATATATTTAGCTATTAGACAACAAAAATCGACTGCAATGGATTAGCTAAAGTCAAAAAAATTGAACTTTAACTACAATAACTTTCAAAATAAACTCCAAACTTTATGGTTACTATACAGAGATCAAATTTCTATTTTATTTTTCTTCTTCTCATCACAATTACCTTCAAGCAAGTGCTTTTTATGAAATACTTTGTGCATGAATGTTTTCCTTTCTTTTAATGATATCCTTTTTATTTACTGTCATAGTGGCATTGGCCTGCATCGATAACCATAACTCATGAATATAAAATGCTATATTTCTAAGTTTTTAATAATGCACGGCTTCATGTGTCTGGATAAAATTAAATAAATTATTAATTAAAAAAATTAAATATTTTTTGAAATTAATATTATTTTATTACTCTATAATGAATTAATAGATAATCCATTGTGGGGATTTGATGTGAATCAAATAGACAAAACTAAATTCATCTCATATTATTTTATTGTTATATAATAAAAAAGAATAGATATTCCAATGTGGGGACTTAATGTAAATGGAATAGCCAAAACCAAATTCATCTCACATTAGCTAAAAGTGTCATTTAGCTTTGACTAATCCATTGAGAATGATCTAATAAGCTGAAGTTTCACTCACATTTGAATAAAAATTAAATGAACTAAACTTGACCACGCTTAGGGGAGGTTTGAATACCAAAATCATCTCAACTCATTTTATTTTATTTCATCTAAATATTACAACTTTTTCAAATTTCTAAATAAAATATAATAAACAATTCAATTTTTTCAAATACAACTTTTTCCCCCCATCAAGCCCAAAAGGCCTGTGAATGGAAAGGAAGAAAGATCAAAAGCCCGGCCCGGAGTAGAGAGCCTTTAACCCAGCCCACAAAAGCTCATCTGAACACGATCTGCAAGAGGGATGGTGCTGCAAGGGATGAGACTCGTCGATCTGAGGACCCCTTGAGTAGTGTCTAGTCCTCAAGTCTCCGCCCGCACAACAAGTGTGATATACGAGAAGCCATTGATTTACTGATAAAAAAGGCATGAACGAATTAGAGGAGAAATAGACTGAGAGAAGGATGTTGGAGGACTACGTCGCATTAATGCTCCACCACCTGGACAATACACTACATTAATGACGGTGTCGTAGAGCCACTCTGCAGTTAAAGACTCTGACAAAAAGAACAATATGGGCGACACAGACTTCATGGGAGCATGAACTATTTGCTCATCAAACCTGTAGTATAAATAGTAGATCCTAGGTACGAGAATATCTCTCTAATCTCTAGACTCCCTTACTTATTTGTTACGTCCAAAAATATTTACTAATTTTGGCATCAGAAGTTAATCGGCCCTCAGGCTGCCCTCTCAAAGCCGCAATCTTTTTACCTTTTGTAGGGTCCGTTTTCGAAGACTTGAGTTGTCAAAATTTGGTCCAAAGGTATGCGAAACACGACGTTAATACTAACATTATTTTATTTTACTTTTAATTTTTATCTCAACTTATTAACATATGATTCCAAGCTGTAAATTAATTACAATCTATGTGGAATTATATTTCAAGGGGCGTAATAAGGTTCTACCAAGTGTCAGCTGCTTAATTAGCTTTATCAATGTTACAAAAGCAAAGTTAAAACAACTGTCATTTGCTTTAAGAGGTAAAATATTCCACTAATGAACAAAGGAAATAAATTTAGTGGTGATCATAAGCAATAAAGTCTCTTTTTGAAAAGAAAAAGACGTCTGATTTAATCAATTAAATAGGGGAAATTAAACAGTATTAAGCACTAAGCATTGACAAAAGCCTTGGACGAGATCCAATTAGACCCATAAAATTTAGCTTTAAGAGTTTGATTCGATGGAGAGAGGTAGAGTAATTTAGAGCGTATGGTAAGAAAGGTTGAGGTAGAATAAAGAAAAATAGCAATTAATGTTACTTATTTTAGGGTATGTAATTCACGCGTACACTCTTTAAAAAAATAGATTCATTTTTTTTCACATTANCTCAAAGTCGCAATCTTTTTACCTTTTGTAGGGTCCGTTTTCGAAGACTTGAGTTGTCAAAATTTGGTCCAAAGGTATGCGAAACACGACGTTAATACTAACATTATTTTATTTTACTTTTAATTTTTATCTCAACTTATTAACATATGATTCCAAGCTGTAAATTAATTACAATCTATGTGGAATTATATTTCAAGGGGCGTAATAAGGTTCTACCAAGTGTCAGCTGCTTAATTAGCTTTATCAATGTTACAAAAGCAAAGTTAAAACAACTGTCATTTGCTTTAAGAGGTAAAATATTCCACTAATGAACAAAGGAAATAAATTTAGTGGTGATCATAAGCAATAAAGTCTCTTTTTGAAAAGAAAAAGACGTCTGATTTAATCAATTAAATAGGGGAAATTAAACAGTATTAAGCACTAAGCATTGACAAAAGCCTTGGACGAGATCCAATTAGACCCATAAAATTTAGCTTTAAGAGTTTGATTCGATGGAGAGAGGTAGGGTAATTTAGAGCGTATGGTAAGAAAGGTTGAGGTAGAATAAAGAAAAATAGCAATTAATGTTACTTATTTTAGGGTATGTAATTCACGCGTACACTCTTTAAAAAAATAGATTCATTTTTTTTCACATTACCAAAAAAAAAAAAAAAAGAGTATTTATGACGGATTATTTGCGATAAAAATAGACTCATTTTAATGAAAATAGACTTATTTTAATAGAAATAGTCATTTTCATAAGAAATAACTTATCACAAATAAATAATTTTCTCATAATATCATAAAGTTATTTCATATAAAAACAACTTTTGGAAAAATGTCCCGGTGTATTTGCTATAAGAAAACTGTTTATTTATAACTAGTTAATTCTAGCGAAATGATTATCTACAGTTAAAATTGGTCATAAATAATCTTTTCGCCGTAAACAAATGATCACAAAAGTCTATTTTTTTGTAGTGATTTATAATTTATGTGTATATAATCATTATTAGTTAGTGCATGGTTAAGTTTAGATTTAGATTTCCTATACTTTTTATTATGGTCTAGAGTGATATGTATTTACCGTTCTAGTAATTTTTTCAAGCAAGATAAATATTTAATAAATGTTGTAGAAATTTATTTTGTGTGTCTATCTTTTTTCTATTCTAAACCTTGGAATTCAGACAAAAACTGTAAAATATAACCGAAATCCGTTGAGTTTGGCAAATTCATCTTCTCTATAAAAGGAGTACTACACCAGTACTGTATATTTCACATTAACTGAAGATTTGAACTAAAGAAGTGGCCTCAAACCACAACAATAATGATGAAAAGGAAACAGATTCCTTCCCCCTTTTTCGAGCAGCCGACTTATTTATACATAGTTTTATCATCATGGTCTAGTTGAAAAGAATAAATTAATGTTAATTCTGGGGCTGATACAGCAGGGCAGGCTCTAACATTGAATTATATGTATAATCTGACATTTTAAAAGATAACTCATGATTTTCATGAGGTCGACAATCATTATACCCAAACAACGATGAGAATCAGTTTAGTAAAGGCCGTAAAGATATTGGATGAAGAGCACTGTTCCTGTAATGTACTGAAATATGCGGCTATTATACGAAGGGAAATTATTTTTATAAATAAGTATTTATAAATAAATAAAAGTTTGATTTTTAAAAAGTGTAAAAAAGAATTTACTTTTATAAAAATAATTTGTATAAAATTTATCTATTTAACTAATATTACTTTACATGTGAATTAAGAAGTTTCAACAAGGTTATCCCGATCATTTTGACTTCTTATCACAGAGATCAGATTGTCATCTTGAATGGGTAAAAACCATCATAAAGGAGTTGATTTCAGATCATCCACATGGTCATGTAGACAGGAAAGGGACCGGTGCAGCAAGCTTGAGTGGACTGGAGTTCATGAAGCTCTTTACTTTCAGATCCTTTGATAAATGAGCATATTCCTAAGACAACTCTTAACAAAAGGGAGCTAGCTGAACCACTTTGGAGCATCAAAGAAAAGGGCAACAGGTGAGTGTCACACGCCTGATCTTGAACACTTGTCGGGTATATTTTTTAACTTTTATTATATATCAAAAAAGTCATCTTCAATGTGTTATATGGTATGGACTTATTATATATATATATCTTAGTTTTTCTTCCTTGGATTAATCTTATAATTAACAAAATTGTTGATCATATTCCATCATCTCTTTCCCTTGAAACCAATTATATCAATAATTCATACGAAGGTGATCGAATTCCAATAGCAACAACCTATTTATTAACAAAGACAGTTTTACTTTCGATCCTATTAGTACATTTTTACTATCCAAATAGGAAAATTGCTTCTTACTTAGGTCTCATTTGGGAATCTATCTCTTCTTATCTTATACTCAAGTATAAATACTTTTCAATTTTAAATATTTAATTTTTTCGTCTAATCATTATTTCATCATTATAACCTTCCTAAACTTTTAAACAAAATACGACTTAACTTTTTCAAATTTTAAATAAAAATTATTAAAAAAATATATTCGAATAATTTTTTAACATTATAATATTTTTATTCAATTTCTTCTTTCACATTTTTCAAAATTAAATAAAATTTCTTGACTCAAATCATTTTACTTATTCATAAATCATTTCACTAATATTCACATATTTCTCATATCATCTTATCTCATTTCCTAACAAGGCCTAATTAGTCTTCCTGATCTCTTTCGACCAACTTAAGTATATAAGAATAGGTAATGTCATCTATTTTTAAATTTTCTATTGCCGTATTGAATTTTATTGGTTCCTATAATACCTCTAACTAGTAAATAGCGCAACACTCCGGGTTGAATATCCGCTATTTGAATATGAAAGTAAATAACAATGGATAAGAATGACATGGCTATATATATAGTTCCTATATGAACTATTGGGAAAAATCAAGATTTTTCTATTAGGATAAGTATTAAGCGATTGATGTAAGAGAATCAGAGCCAAAAGATGATGTTGAACTATTAGATAGCACGTTGATGGTAGTGAATTATCTTGAGATGCAAAATTAACACAAATACACTAGGAAACAATGATTTTTCTTTAATTTGGAGCAGTTTACACTAGAAAATAGTGATTTTTCTTTAATTTGGACAGTTTTGAGCACGTGCGGAATTTTGGCTACCACTTTGGCTACGGATATTGTAATTATGCATATGACCCTAATTTAGAAAACTTTTTTTGGCCTGCTTGTCATGATCACACAGGCACACTTGGTGTGCATCATTTTCGAAGCCAAAATCACTTGTTTTCCGCTTTTGAATCTCTATTTTTAGATATTTTTTTGTCTTTTATGTAATATTTCATTTCTCGTTTATGAAATGATTTGAACCCGAGTTTAGCCAGATTTTTTTATTTTTATAGATTACTTCTTTATTGACATAATTATTTTTGGTGTATTTATTGAGATTTTGTTATTTTTGGTAAAATATGATATTTCCTAATTACAACTATTACAGTCCAGCTTATGTGTTGATTTCAACATTTTTGAGTTTTGATAATTTTGAATTGAATATTAGAATCGTTTTTTCTGTATTTTTAGACTAATATTTTGTCTTCTCTGTATTGATTATCTGTTAAAACTAACGACAATAATTAATTTAAATTTTGTCCGGCATCAGCGAGTAAGTTCATCTATATTGCCAGTTCTAGATTTTGCTATAAAGCTTTTGTACGTGTGTACTTAGGTATTGAAAACAAGATGTTGCCTCTTTAGCTCTTTTGGAAACATTATTATTAATTTTGGATTCTTACAGGTCTTTCTTAATTAAAAGAATAAATTTACTAAAGCGATGGTCACTTTAAATATTAAACTCCCTAGCTTGGGCCTTTTTCAAAGAATTTATAATTATTAAGTCCTCCCATGCATAATAATATTAAAAATAACGAAAAGATAATGGCACGTACAGTTTCTTTATCCTCTTTGCACTTTGAATGTCCATCGTCATAATGAAGGCAACTATGGTGATGATCAGTCACAACCAAAAGAATCTAGCTCGAAGCTTTTCTACCAAACTTCTTACTTTTCTTCTATTTTTTCTTTCCTTTATCCTTTGGAGGTGCGGGTTTACACAATTTTAATTTTTTTTTAAAATATTTTAATCATAAAAATTCTACTAAAATAAACTCATAAATTGATATAGTTTGATAATATACATTAAATTATAAAAATAATTTTATTATAAAGTAGAATCCAACATACCACATCAAATTACATCAATTTATAAATTTATTTTTATGAATATTTTTATAATTGTAGCACTTTTAATTTAAAAATAGCAGCTAATGTGTTGACGCCAAAACAATCCAAAGCGGTAATTGCGGTATCATGAAGACCATTTTGCACAATTTAATTTACTATTTGGGTCTTAGCCCAAAAAAAAAAAAAAAGAACAGAGAAAAAAATACAACTTGAATTAGAATGGCGACTTCATTTTCACCTAACTTTTGAATGCAATTCTATTCTTTCTGTTCTAAAACAAAGGGAAACTTCATTTTCACCTAACCTGTTCTATAATGTTTACAAGTAATATGCGAACATAACTATTATTCCTTCATCTGACTAGATAATAGTTTAAGAATGATGTCTATTGAGGAAAACAAACACATTTCATGGCATATTATTTAACAAAATAGATCACTTTTATCACATTTTATTACATTGTCCACAAATTATCTTAATTAACAGGTCAACTTTGAGTCTTTGAGTTTTTTTCTAAATATAAAGTTATAATGTGTCTATATAATATGTATATATAATATCAGGGATTATTTTAATAAGAATTTAACTAACAATGCACCTATTAGAAATAATTTTTTCATACTTTTTAAATACTTTTATTCTCATTAATTCTTCCTAATAAAAAAATTGATACAAAGCTATAAGAATTTTATATGAGTTGTATTAATTATAATTAATTATATATTTATATCCAATAATAATTCATTCAATAAATTAAATAAGTCGAATTCCCCTTTTTTTTTTTCATAATTTGATTTATTTTGACACATAACAAAGGAAAAATATATTGTCTCTTATTGAACAAATGAAATATTTTAACACATCTATGATAATATCCTCTTCACAGCCTCGTTACAAAATGAGTGGCAAAGCATACATATAAATAGATAGAGAATGTAATAATAAGAGTATACCTCTTTAAATTAAGAGACTATATATATATAAATATATATACATACATGTGTTTCCATTTATATATACTAGAAGTGGTTGAAGTTTTCTCTAACTTATTTAATATCCAAACTAATTTTGTCCCATGCATATGGATCTACTAAAATAAAATAAAGTCTGCCAAATCATGGGACATCCCAGATAGACCACATTTCGGAGCTGTATGAAGGCAAAATTGCTTGAAAACTGAAGTTTCAACGTGGCTTATAATATATGCCAAGATATCCATTCCAAAATATAGAATGAAAAAAATAGTTTTTTTTTTTTTTTTTTAAATTTTAGTGGCTGAGAAGTGACCGAAGCTGCAATTAAAAAGAAATGAAGGTCCACCCCTGCCGGAGCAAAGACAGAACGTCCCTTTGCCGAGTTCTACTCGAATGCTTGAGGGCATTCGATTTGGTTTGACTAAATGAAAAAATTAATTAAAATTTAGATAATTAATGTAAAAAATAATTTATATTAAATTAGTTAAATTTAAAATAATTAAAATTTAGATAATTAATGTAAAAAATAATTTATATTAAATTAGTTAAATTTAAAATAAGATAAATTTTTACTATAATAGTTGGTCAAAAAGAAGAACTACTATTGATTTATTAAATATTAAAATATTAATTTCTCATTCAAAGTAAATATTAAAATATTAATTTTTCATTCTCATAAAAATACTATTTGGTTTGTAATTAAGAAATTTAAATAGAAATTTAAATGAGTTTAATAAAATATTTTTTTGTTATTAACATTAAATGACTTTTAAAAATATAATTTTTTAATATTAATTTAATTAAAAAATATTATTATTAATATTAAATTGGTAGAATTATAAAATGTGATACAAATAAATTAAATAAATAAATTATTAATTTAATAATATTTTATTATTATATAAAGAGTGAATAATTAATCTAATGTAAAGATTGAATTTAAATAAAATAAATAAATATAAAAAAAATATGATATTAACTAAATTTTAAAATAATATTTAATTAAATTCATGCTAATGCTCTAAGATTAGGTTTGGAAGAAATTTTAAATATAAAATTCTTATATCATTTTTATAATTTTTTAAAATTTTTATATAAAATATAATAAATAATTTAATTTTTTTAAAATTTTAAATATTATTTAATTTTTAATTTTTATTTTAAATTAAAAATTTTTACCTCAATTCTCATCATCTAAATCTGACCTAAGTCACAAAAATAGAAAGAGAAGTGCAGCTAACTTGAACTAGAACTTGAACGTGAACGGAGACTTCACCAAAATGAAAAAATGGCGAAAGTGTTAGCTTTAGGTACCGTGGGAAAGAAGGGTTTCTTTATCGCTGAGTCGCTGACACCAGGTGTGTCTCTCTTTCTCTTTCTCTTTCGCTCTTTATTTCCTGCGATTTTTGGCTTTGTGGTGGGGTCAGGACTGATGAAAGGACGCTTGAGGTCCCATTGGAGCTGTCGTTTGGAAGAATGCGCGCGTAAACAGCGCGGGAGCTGTTTCCCGATGTAGTGCAGTATGCCAGTAGCCATTATCAATGCTCTCCAGTTGCCCTACTTTCCATCAATCTCTCCCATCTTTCTTTTTAAAAAAATTAAAAAACTTCTGAATCTCTGATACATCTGGGTCCCATTGGCCCCACCATCATATCAAACGTTAACTTCTCTTGATGTTGACGGCCATATCTATCTGTTCTTCTCTCTACCAGAAGGGTGGAGATATTTGCTTACAAAAAAAAAATAGATGGATGGGATGGAGAGTTGAGTTGAGTTTGGCTAATGTGAGCCAGATCAGGTCCGGCAATGGCTACTGTGAGCCCATGTGGGAAGTGGGGTCGGTTGGAGGGAAACCAGGTATTTAGGGACAGGGATGGGACTGTTTTAGGTCCCTGTCATCATGGTAATGCAGTGAAGAAGAGAGAGATAGAGGTCGATCTGAGATTAGTAGTAGGGAAGTAGATGGTGGGTTTCTATCAGGATGATGTGATTGTTTGTGGGGGAGGCATTTGACAGTAAATTAGACTTACAAATCATTAATTTGTGCAGAAGTTATTTATTTGTTTAGACAATATCGGAATATGACAATGATACTATTAATAGCAAGAAGTCTGAATGAGAGAGCTCATCATGTACCTTTCCTGCTGATTTTTATTATTGGCAATATTTATCTCATTCTTCCCAACTATTTCTCAGTGCTCAAGAGTCAAAACAGGATGAGCTCGTTCTCTCTCTCTCAAATATTTTAATAACAAAATTTTTTATAAAAATAAACTTACAAATAAAATAATTTAATATAATATTAAATTATAAAATTATTTTTATTATAAAATAAATTTAGTGTATGATATATATTAATTTATAAATTTATTTTTATAAGATTTTTTTTATAGTTGCAGTAGTTATATAAATATTTTTTTTAAGCAAGTAATTTCATTAAACTAAAAGAGTAATACATGAGGAGGGTGTGTGGTTCCCCAACAATCATCCCAAAAAATAATAGAAAACAGTGCAAAGTGATGAATGAGTTTATTTGGGACCAAATTCATAGTCCCTACCCATGTCCTATAAAAGGACACCATCTTATAAAAAGATGGAAAATTGTTTGCAAAAAAGCAAACAATGGTACCACCGCTGGAAACAGTGGTACCTCCGCTGGAAGCGGTAGGGTGGTGAGTGCACTGTCACATATTGTCTGGAGTTAATTTTTAAAGAAATCCACGATCCCTCGAACAAGATTACTGGTTAGGGAAAGCAGTAACATAGGGTAGCAGCTTGAAACCAAGCCGAATCGTCGGCGACAAATCAACACAGGCAGTGGCGGCGCGTGCAGTACACGGCCACCTGAGGAGGAGGACGGATGAACAGATCCGCAGGATCTGGGGCCTCTGAAGCTGGTGGGGCTGCGCGTGGTCGCCAGAACCGCTCGAGGAAGCGGCTGCGGAAGAAAACCCCGCACGGCAGAGGTGGCGCGTGCGCCAAAAGCGCCGGGCAGAAACATGATTTTCTTCCATGAACGTGCAGATCGGCGACCAGGGAGACTGAACCTGAGTCGCGTGTTGGTCGGAGGTAGCCGATAAACAGTAAATCGGCGATGATTGGCGCTATGGGGGGTAAAACTAGAAAACACCTACGGAAACCAACAACAGAAAAGCCCTTTGGGCTGGCTAGGGGAGGAGGTGGTCGGAGCCTAAGCTTCGAACCCCCTCCACCCAGTGAATGCGAGGGAAAAATCCGGTTCGGGAAATGCAGAGAGAAAAGAGAAGAAGGGGGTGGGACTACAGAGGCTCCCTTTCGTTTTCAGTGCAGTAGTTATATAAATATATTTACACAATAATTATTTTTGTGGCCAAATTAAGAGTATCAATATGTGACATGATTCGTTAATCTAATAGAAACATGACACGATAAAAATGAGTTAGAGTTTAATCTTAACGGGCTTAGATCAAAATTGGTTGACTCCGTTAAGACATGATTGCTTAACGGGTTGATAACGGGTCAATTCGTTTTGACCTACTAAGAACGTTAAAATTACAATTATGCCCTTACACCTAAAAATAAAATTGTTAGGATTTTAATTTTCATATTTTTATTATTTGAATTATAATTTTAGATTTGTAGTTAGTTTTATATTTTTTTATAGATATTGTGATTTTAACATTTATATAAAATTATGCTAAACTTAATTTAGTCAAATGGATTAATTTCATATCTTTTCAATCTATTTACATAAACAGATAAAAACGGATTGACACGACACGACCCGTTATGTTAATGAATCATGTTAGAGTTTGAATTTTTGATACGATAAGCTTAACGGATCGGATTAGGATTGACTCATATAGTATAATTTATATGTCTTGATACGACACGAACACGATCCGTTAACACGATTTGACACCTTAAGCCAAACCACCATTTTTTTTCCCTCTAAGAGTGATGGCTGCAGAACACCCTTTCTTCTTAAAACCCATATGCTTTCGTGACTTCTGCAACAGCGCTACTGATCCACAAGGTGACAAGCTGGTCCTCGCTTCAGGTTTTGTTCTTTCTTATTGTTTTTCAACTCACAAGATTTAGAAAAAAAGTCTTGGGCTCCATGTGTGTATCAAATAAAAAGACAACTCTCCATTGGCGGGCCCAAACTGACATTTATATTGGGCCTTTTCCCATTTGGCAAAAGGCTCAAAAGACATCTGGTTTATAGCCTAAACACAAGGTCAGGCACAGAGAAATTTAGAGCCAACCCAGCCCAACATACGTATGTGACAAGGTCTAATTTTTATTTTAAATTTTTTAGTCGAATCCACTAATAATGTTTGTTAATTGGTAAATCTCTTGTAATTATCTCAAACAATTTTACGTACAGTCTTGATTTGAAGATTGTATGTGCATGTTTAGTAAATTTTTTTTTAATTTTTTTTTAAAAATTATAATAACATCCTTCTTAAAATAATATTTTTAAAAAAAGATTTGCAAATGCAATTATTAGATAACATTGGGTAAGCACGGGGCCCCTAAAAAACACTGTCCAAGAAGATTCGGATTTGTTTTTATCGAAATTACAGACAAAGCATATCATATCAGACATTTTCCTGGATTCTAGACTCAAGGCAACCTAACTCACTAGTTTAGGTAAATGTTTGTGCGTAAGTTTGGCACATTTTTAAAATAATAATAATAAATAAATACAAGACTTATATAAAAAATTATTTTTTAATAATAGACATCTTAAAACTGTTTACACGATATTTACACATCTTAAAACTATATTTAGTATTACTTAATTATAAAACTAGAAAAAAATAAAAAATTTAAGAAAACTCACTATTAAAATTATTAGATTAAAAAAATATAGAAATAAATAAATAAAAGTAAACTGATTTGTTCACGGACATGCAATTCAATTGGTAAAATAATGACTTTCTGAAAGCATTAAAAGAATTCACGTGGTACCATTTAGCAATATCGTCATTATTTTACAAAATCCATTTAGGTCACGGGCGCATAGTTTGGTCCCAAGAACTAGTGCATGTACTGACTATAAATAAATAAAATGTTAAAGCAGCTTTACCAAAAATTATTTTCTTGTCTGTTCTTTTATTTATTTGTGTCTTTTTAATAATGATAGATATAATTATGAATTGTATAAATATTACATTTTTTTTAAAAAAAAAATTGGGTCTATTATTAAAATATTAATTTATATATATTTTATATTTCTTCATTTTTTAAAAAGTGATGCGTAGAATTTGCGCACTCATACATGTAAGAAATTATTTCATAAAAGACTTTCCATTTCACAAGTATATCATCAAGTAATGGAACAAGGATTGGACCTGCACCACGACAAACTATTCCACAATATTGCCTTAGACCTTTGGGCATGCACCTCGCAGCTCCATCACAATGATAAAACTTCGAGTTCTAGTTATGATGCCTATTCTAATAATGAAACGTTTGTCAATAAATGGCATGACTACGTCTGCGGAAAACGTATTCCGTCTTGTGTCGTGTAAAATTGGCTTGGGATGTAGTTCAATCCCAATTGACGTGTTGATATCACATGATATGATAAGTTTTATATTAGATACGGTGTGCAAGGTCTTCGTCTCCCTATATTAAGTTTGGAATCTGAACATTCTCGATTTAGTCTGTTAAATATTTTAATATAAACATTAATAATTGAATTTTTAATTTTTTACGATCGACAATATTAAAACAATGATAATTAACACGTATTTTTCTTCATCTGTTTGATGAAGAATTTGATCTAACAACGAGAGAATGATCACCCTAACAACTTAGCCTTCTAAATGTCTCCCGATAGCTAGCACTCTAATGTTGTAGATGAAAATCCTTAACCTCTCAGTACTATTTATAGACTGTGATTATATATAGAATTAATCTTATTTCATTAGAGTTAATCTTATCCTATTGTGACTCATTAATTATGTGATACGTAGTAAGCTATTCTAAACCCTATCTAGATATGGTGTGTGGGATATAGAGTCTAAATAAAACTCTTACATTCTCCCACTTGATCCATATATCCATAAAATATTATTTTCCGTTCATGAGTTTATTATCGAAAATTAATCATACTGCACAATTCATTTTCAAAAAACTTTCATTGCTGAGAATACATTACATGAGTTCCGTAATATCAGTGTCAAACCAGCTACTAATGCGAGTTATGGCGGTTCTTTATTATATTACCAACAAATTTCCTTCCATGTACCACAACACCAGTAACTTAATTCATCACGTTTTTTAATTAGGACAATTAAGACTAATACTATAATGTCTTGGGTTCAAATTCATGTTTATCTTAGACATTATCTTGTCATCATTCATCCACACCATTCAATGTACATATAAAGAAGAAAGATAAGAAAACAGAAACAACCATAATAAATATCTTTCAATGTCCTGAAACAAAATACTCAACATATCAATGTTCTATTTAACATGTTCACATCATAGCTATAAGTATATGATCCATGTTTTCAATATGTCCTTTAAAGTATAATCATTAACACAATATTGTTATAAACATATTGTTGTGCAAAACACACACACACCAACGATGACAAACTAAAGTAAAAGCAAACACTATTAAGCACACAACACACAATATACGTAGTTCGACAAATTACATACGTCCACTAAGCTATAGAAATCTTATTAACCACATGAGATTACAATCACTCAATCCCAACTCATTCTCTAAGGCTTTTTTGCTCTCTTATACAATATGCACATACTTGACAATTATTCTCTTTTAAAATATGTCGAAAGTCATACAGAACAAGTCAAATATAACATATTTATAGTAAACGGCACTAGAAATCCTAATCTGGCAAAAACTACATTCTTCATTTGAGCGGTATGTTAAGCGCTTCTCCAACAAACAACCAATTAACATTGGCTCGAGCATGTGTAGAGCGTGGCTCGAGCAAACACTAGGGGTTTGTGTCTCGCTTGAGTCCACTGTCAAGTGCACCTTGAGGGAACTCACAGGTTGAGTTTCGCTCGAACCCACTGTCAAGTGCCTGTCAAGAGAACTCACTGTTCCTCAATTTTCTGCTCACAAACCATTCCGCACACGCAACCCAACAATCTCACTCAATCCCAACCCAACTCAATTTTCTCCTCATGTCAGCCACTATTTCTAGCCAAATCTTATCATTTCTACAGCTCACAGCTCTCGTCTTCAACCTAGAAGACGCATTAAAGTTAAGCTCGACTTCAGTTTTCCATGTACGTTGCCCTTAGTCAACAAATCCATTGTGAGTCACAACTTCCATTGTATTAGGAAAATCCGGTCTCGAACTAATCTTGGCAACCTCAGCTAATTTTCCCAGGCTTACATATGGAATGACAAAGCTGACTCCATTTGGCTTCTTCATATGTTTCGCGCTATTAGGCTTGTCTTTTTGTACTCTTGTATTTCCCTGCACATCACTGGTCCCTAATGTTAAATACAAAGAATTAGATTTCTTACATTGTGCTAAGATCAGCGCGCTTTTAGTAATCTTCCAAACTCTTCCAGAGAACGTTACTGCATAATCGTTGTTATTAACCTATCCCACAAAGATTAGGTTTTTCTTCAGATCTGGAATATGTCTGATTTGCTGTAAAGTCCACATGCCCCTGTTTGGAAATGTGATGTGCACATCACCCACTCCCAATACATCTAGTGTCTCTCCATCAGCAGCATACATCTGTCTAAAATCACTAATAACATAATTGTGTTTGATTTCTCAATGTGAAGTGTTATGGAATGAAGTGCCTAAATCCAACACCCAATCATCAATTTGACTAAGCACTGCAAGAAGTTAGGCATCGTGAATTTCTTCTGCCACAACATTCATCGCATCATCTTCAGAGCTTTCTTGATTCTTGTAGTTTTTCTTAATGTGGTTGGACTTGCTACAACTCCAACACGTGATTTGTTGCCTAGATTTCGTCTTGCCCTTTTCCCTGCTCTTGGAGCTTGATCTGTCATGTCCTCTGTCCCAATTGTCAATATTCAGGGCCGATCTTGAATTTGAGAACTCACTCAAGTCTCTTCTACGTAGCTCTTCAGTAGAGATTATGTCACATACATCATCGTAGTAAGTTTCATTTTACTGGCTGAACTACTCACAACCATCCTCATAGTCTCCCAACTATTTGGCAGTGATGCTAACATAATCAATGCTCTGATATGATCATCGAACTCAATCTCTACATAAGACAATTGATTTGTGATCGTATCGAATTCATTCAAGTGTTGGGCCATAGACATACCTTCTGACATTTTCAAATTGAACAATTTCTTCATTAAGTACACTTTATTATTCGCCAATGGCTTTCCATACATATTTGACAAAGTCGTAATGAGATCCGTCGTGGTTCTCTCCTTATTGACATTGTGTGCCACTGTTTTGGACATGGTCAACCAAACAATCCCCAGAACATGTCGATCTAACAGGATCCACTTAGCATCATCCATGCTCTCCGGCTTCTTTCCAAATAGTGGAAGGTGGAGTCTCTTTCCATAGAGATAGTCCTCGATCTGCATCTTCCTAGACAGATAGCCATTCTTCTTCTTTAGATCCGACCTTGGCTCGTGATACAATTAATGTGCAAAACACACACACACCAACGATGACAAACTAAAATAAAAGCAAGAACGATGAATCACACGACATACAATATACGTGGTTCGGCAAGTTGCTTATGTCCACATAGCAATATAAATTTTGGTAATTAGAGGATATTACAATCACTCAATCTTAACTCATACTTTCTAAGATTTTTTTGTTCTCTCATACAATTTGCATTCATTTGACAATTGCTTTCTCTCAAAATATGCTGAAAGTCGTACAAAAAATTCAAATATAACATATTTATAGTAAATGGTGCTAGAAACCATAATCTGGCAAAAACTACGTTCTTCGCTTGAGCACCATGCCGAGCGAGTCTCGAGTGAACAACCAATGAATATTGGCTCAAGCGGGGTGTCGAGCGTGGCTCGAGCAAACTCTAGGTTTTGTGTCTCGCTTGAGCCCACCTTGAGTGAACTCACGGGTTGAGCTTTGCTCGAGCCCACTATCGAGTGAATGTCGAGCGAACTCACTGTTCCTCAATTTTCTGCACACAAACTAGCCTCCACATGCAACCTAACATATATTTGTTTCTGTACTTTCTCCTTAACATTTAGCTATTTAAAATTTCATTAAATACTTATCATTTGGAGAAAAATACTTTAAGGAATTCTTGCAATACTTTCTTAGCGGCTTGGCTATACCATAAACTCAGTCATATACTACACATTGTGGGCTCAAAACATACCATAAACTCAGTCCCAATTGCATATGAAGCAGTAAGAGATTTGCCTCATACTTTCCCATAAATTAATTTCTCTTAATAGCAAAACACATAACCATAACTGTATTTTTCATTATTAGAGTAATCCCACAAAATAGGGTCTAAATATCTAGTTATCTTAAGAGTATCAATTCTTCTTAAAGCAACAATATAATCATGCCATGTATATTTGTTTATCCAAAATGGGGCAAATGATTTACATCAAAATTAAAGAAAAGATTGGTTGTCCGAAGGTATAAGATTTTCTTAATTTTTGGTGACAAATTATTAAACCCCATAGTAAGGTGGACATGGTGGAGTGAACACTTTGTGTATTAAGATCTACTCCCAAATGAGAATTTTGATCACACTACTATTTCAGCCATCATATTAAAGTTGGAGTGAACGATTTGTGTATCAAGATCTACTCCCAAATAAGGATTTTGAAGACACTGCTAGTTCATCTATTAAAATAAAGTTAAACACTTTGTATGTCAGAATTTACTTTCAAAGGAGAATTCTGGTGATACAGCTAGTTCATCTATATAATTTAAAGTTGGATGGAACACTTTGTATGTTAGAGTTTACTCCCAAAAGAGAATTATGGTTATACAGCGGCTGAGACCCGATTTATTTCAACGGTTGACTGATAGTGTTGACCTGGGTTGGACCTATTGTTAAGGCTTGTTCCCCTCTTCTTCTTTTTTTTCCCCCTTTTATTAGCTGGGCCACAACAGTGGCCTATTGCCCAGTTTGCTTCTCTTTGGTCTTGGATTGGGCAAAAGCCCACGGCCTAGCCCAATAGCCCATCTCTCATTGCATAACAGGAACCCTAATTGCATTTTCTTCAACCTTCAGCCTCCGCCACTTATCCTTTTAAGTTTCACCTGCTGCAACCTGCATCCATGGCTACAGGAGTCTCCGGCAAAGAGAGGACGATGTCAACCTTCCGCCATCGACCCTAAGGTCACTTTACTCTTTCTCTCTTTTTTGTCCATACCATGGAACCGCTGCGGCAGTGGGCTTTAGAGCCTTATATCGCTGTTACAGGGGCGTCGTGGAGGACTTTACTCCTCCTCTTAACGCCAACAACCCTTAGGTCCGATGAAAGCCTTATATAGGCAGGGCGGCACCCATTCGGGACCTCACAATCCCACAATGCTGCCAGCCACCTACTTTACACTGCTGAGTGTGGAGCCACCGACCACAACTCACATGGCTTTACCCACATTCATCGGTTACAGAGTACACAAGTGTGCCATGTTTTTTTTTTTCTCTACACCTTAACTTCCTTTCAGACATCGAACATTCAACTTTCTCCAAGCAAGCATATACAACAGAGAGGGAAAATGTGAAATAACACAAAGTATATGCACATTACGGGAGAAATAAGTACAAAAACCAGAATGTATTAATGAGTGTCAATGTATCCTTCTTTTATAAAAAATACAAAATTGATGTTTTAAACATCGTCATAATATTATCTGTCAGATTAAAAGCATAGATTTTTAATCTACTCAACATGATAAAATCAAGATATACGTAAAATGTATATTCACAGCATATTTTATCGAGATCATAAAAAATTTGTAACCTAAATCTCAGATACCACATGTTAAATATTTTAACATGAACATTAATAATCGGATCTTTGATTTTCTGTGATCCACAATAATAAAACAATGATAATTAAACACGTACATTTCTCTATCTGTTTGATAAAGAATTTGATCTAACTATGAGAGAATGATTGCTCCAAAAACTTAGCCTTTTAAGTGTTTCTCGATGGCTAGAGGCAATCTAATGTTGCAGATGACAACTCTTAACCTCTCAGTACTATTTATAGACTTCTGACCATCAAGAAATCTAGAGACTTTGTGTCTCACTGTGATTAGATGTAGAATTAATCTTATCCTATTGTGACTCATCAATTAGGTGATAAATATCGAGCTATTCTAAACCTTATTGGGATACAGAGTTTAAATAAAATTCTTACACAACCAACTTGAAACTATGAATAAACTCGAATGCATGTCGAGGAAAGAAATGTAATCATGTAAAATCAATAAAAAAGAGGGAGCTAATGAAGTGATTCAATCTAAGTGACTGTCAAGTTGTAATATGTTGTCTGCTCTCTTGAACTACAATTTGATTGGTTCATCAGTGCCAAAGTTGCATGCATTCGTATTTAATTTTCCTGTTGATTTTCATATCAAATGCACGGAGAAAATGTTACTCCAATGCAATAACTGTTCTCAATCTTACAAATCCGCTTGCAATTCTTGTTGTAAAACATTATAAGCTGAATTTCCCGAGAAATAGAACAGATAAAAAAGGTTGTTGATCAATCGGATAAGGTTGTCGAGGCCAAATGTAAAGCCACCAACCACTTGTGTACAGTATTGATTGTGAAATTTCCCCATACCAGCAGAAGAGGGTAACCCAGGCAGTCCGTACTTATTTTGTAGTTAGTTTGCATCGCAGCAAAGGAGATCCATTCGTACCACCAGCTTTGTCACTTCCTATACTTTGAAGTTAAGCAAAACTTCCTCATAAATGTTTTTATTTTATTTTTGTTAAATATTTAATATTGATAAAAAAAAAATTCACAATGACTATTATTTTATATTCTCGAATTTGAATAAAATTAAAAAAAAAAAGTCTTTTTTTCCCATCGTATTTTAAGATCTATAAGCCAACTTAAAATGACATTGATGTTTTTTTCTTTTTTGGTGCAGTTAATGAATATGGTGTGTTTTTCTTGAAAAGAACAGTGAGATCATGACCCTGCAAGCAGAATCCAAGGCTGTCGTCATATACCATAACAGAAGCAGCTTTTACCCTTTGAGATAATATCTAGTTATGCAACTGAATCCAAAATCATAATATTATTCAAATAAAGAGAGCTAACAATACAAGTAATCACCTGTCATTGAGTTAAAATGCATACTATTAGCAATGTTTATCCCTATCTTGATTAATAAAATAACGATATGATTCTTATCTAATTTCATGATGTCAATATAAGTTTTAAGAATGGTTTTCAAACAATCAAAGGTTTGAAACTAATACTGTTCAATGTTCGACAAGATTATTACGATACAAAAAAGATTAGCATGATTTATGTGCAAGGATGAAGCACGCCAAAATCTTTCGGAGTAAAAATCTCGACGCTCCAACCCTATTAGGATCCATGTTCCTGATTTTTCTCCGACTCCGCTCTTATTGATGTTAGCACTCTCTTAATTGGAGGTGTAAGAGTTTGGTTTGCAAGAAAAATTATAGTTGAAAAAAATTCCAAACACTTAATTCTAACTTCATATTTAATTTTAAAGAAATGATATTTACAGTAATTAAGTGTATAAGTATAACATATTTAATTTAAAATATATATATATATGATTTACATAAAAAAAATTTATTATTTTAATAATAATAAATTTGATTTTTTTTTAAATGAATGCGCCACGTAACATCATTCTTAATTAACGGTGGCATTATAGGATAAGAACATTGCCTAAAGGGAAAGCATATTATATAATACATACCTTACCCTGTATGAGGAGTTTGGAACCTGTGGCCGCCGTCGGTTTTTTTTCCGTTGTTAAATCAAAATCAATCCAATAGCTGCCAAAAAAAAATCCAATAGCTTCTTAGAATGTAGGGGGCGTTGCAATATTATATGTGAAGTAGAGCATTGCTATGCATCATCCTACACACCACATATCAATATGTTTTTTATTTATTTATTTATTTTTTTTTATTTTACTCTTCTTGAAACATTTATATTTTTTTTATTCATCATCCATATAATACACATTTAATAAGAAAAACAAATAAAAAAAATAAAAAAAAGTTATGGTGTGTGGTGTGTAGGATGATGCAAAGATTAATTCATGTGAAGTAAGGGCTCGTAGATAGTTTGGATAGTGAGAGGAATAGCATTGATTTTTCTATATGTATTTGTAAAATTATATGTTTTGGAAATTGATTTTAGAAAAATTCTCATATTAGATTATGTATCTTTGAATCAAATAATAAAAAATTATTATTATTGTTTTCTAAAATTATTTTTTCTTGATATGCTTCAAATAAATAATTATCATTCCCATTTGGTTCTCTTTATTTCTTTGTTTGCATTGCTGTTGAGAGAGATCAAATGGTAGGAGAGAGAAAAAATAGTAAAAAAATATTTGAAGATTGAATAGTAATTTGAAGAAATACTATTTATGGCTATGTAATATTTTGAAGATGCATAATCTAAGAGTATTGGCAATGGTCTAGCTATTTGCCAATGTAAGTCCAAATTGAAGGAAATGTGAAGAAAAACACTTGCATTGGACTAGCTATAATAGATAAATTTTACATTCTAACTATAGTAATTGTTAGGAGATCTCCAAATTTGGAGAGTAGCTCTAGATAGGCCAAGTTATTTTTTTAATATTTCCCTACCTCCCAATAACTGTAGACAAACCTATAGCAACGTTTCTTTCACAATACATGTTGGGTAGAATATATTTATTAAATAATTAAGATGCGGAAATAAATAGTTGAAAATTTTCTTTATATGAAAAAATGTAATTAATTAATATATGAAGTGTATTTGTAAAATGTTAAAAAAAATTAATATTATTAAAAATAATATTATTTTATTATTATTTAGACTTTAAGATAGCTAGTCCAATGTAGACTAACATTTTAGCTAGTTCATGTTATGGCTAAAAGATAATATTCTAACTAAATTTTAGACTTGGTAATGGCTAGGTCATTGTCAATGCTCTAATGAAGACTAATTTGAAGAGATATTTTACAAATATGGAAATGAATATGAAGATGCATAAACCACTATCAATGCCTTCAGAAAAGATAATTTTAGATGAGTTGAATAAAATATTTAGAATATTAGAATATTATTGTTTTAAGATTTGAAAAAATTGAATTGTTTATTATTTTTTTTTTGTAAAATTTTAAAAAAATATAATGATAAGAATAAATGAGATCGTCTTTGTATCCAAACGAACTTGTTAGGTTTGAGACCAAAGATAAAACATAAATTTTTATCTCATTTCATAATTATAATTTTTTTAAATTTTTAAATAAAATATAATAAACAATTCAATTTTTTCAGATTTTAAAATAATAATAATATTAAAAAATAATATTTTAAACTTTTATTTAAAATAAAAAATTCTCATCTTACTTTCCAAATGTAACTTAATCTATTTTCACCGATTGTTGACTCGAAAATTTTTTTTTAAAGATGTTATGAATTTTAAAAAGTATATATTTAAATTTATAAGAAACAAAAAATTGTTCTTATCGGACCCATCTCGTGCTACACCGTGGTGTATTGCTCATTACACCCACAGCTTAATGCATCCCATCGCACGGAAAAGCAAAGCTATTTTAACTTAACCACGGTTAATTCATAACTTAACCACGGTTAATTTCTCCTCCTCATCCGAGTGAGAAGCAGTTTGTGTATATATATACATGTCAAAAACCATATTCTCCGTGATTTGATATCTAAGCAGTGGAAACCAAAACTACTATAAAGATGATGATCGGAAATCCAATCGTCGAAATCCCTCCGTGGAACTGGGACCCACTTGAGGATCTGACAACTGGAATGGCGTCACCATTTTCCCCAGGTAGCCCCTCCGTCAACTTCAATGGCAATGCTGGTGTTGGGGACCACTTTCCTCTCCTGGATTCGTTCGCGGCCCTTCACCGTTACCTGCCGTCGAACCAGTCGGACTCTCTGGCAGGGGAGGAGTCCGACATTCCCGTCGACGCGTTTTCGTGTGACCACTTCCGGATGTACGAGTTTAAGGTGCGGAGATGCGCTCGCGCGAGGTCACATGACTGGACCGAGTGTCCGTACGCTCATCCTGGCGAGAAGGCTCGCCGGAGGGATCCGCGCAAGTACCTGTACTCCGGCACGGCTTGCCCCGATTTCCGCAGGGGGAGTTGTGGGAAGGGTGACTTGTGCGAGTTCGCTCACGGTGTCTTCGAGTGCTGGCTGCACCCGAGTCGTTACCACACTCAGCCGTGCAAGGACGGCCAGAGTTGTCGTCGCCGTGTCTGCTTTTTCGCTCACACGCCGGAGCAACTTCGCGTCTTGCCCCAGCAGAGTCCGAGGGGTCATGGGTCTGGCGAGTCCTTTGATGGGTCGCCCGTTCGACATGGCTTTGACTCGTACTTGACCAAGGGGTCCTTTGTTTCTTCGCCCACTTCAATCCTGACTTCGCCGCTAGTTTCTCCACCGTCTGACTCGCCGCCGACGTCACCGAGTAGCGTTCCGCTCGGTGGCAGATCCGTGATCTCGGTCAGCGAAATCACTTCTTCAATGCGAAATATTCAGATTGGGAAGTTGAAAATGAGCCCTCCGCCTTGGGGAGGAATTCAAATAAGACCTGGGTTTTGCTCACCGCGTGGGTCGACTCTCCGACCCGGGTTCTGTAGCCCGCCTTCTACTCCAACTCGTTCCTCAACTCGTTCCGGACTCTGTCCCCTTGACAATTATAAATTCGAGGAGGAACCTGCAATGGAGAGGGTGGAGTCTGGGAGGGACATTCGAGCCCAGATTTATGCGAAACTTAGTAAGGAAAATTCACTCAGACGAGTCGACTTGGCCGTATCCGCCCCTGATGTAGGGTGGGTTTCGGAGCTGCTCAAGTGAAATGATTCCCGAGTTGATTGGGCTGCCATTACCATTGTTTCTTGGACTGGGTTTGATTATTATTTTTGCGCTAATAGTTTTTTATATCGGTTGCCGTCAATTCTTCCGAGTTTGTAAATATCATGTTGATCCTGGACACTGTAAATGGTTGATGGGGGAGCAAGAGACCCAAATCTCTATTTTGTGCTTCTCTCTGTTCTTCGGAAATTTGAAGGGGAAAATAGCTTTTTGTATCGAAGATGGAAATCTTAGTGCTTCCAAGAATGGGCAGCGGTTTGTTTGAAAAATGTCAAATGATTTGTATATGATTTTCTGGATTTCTTGTTGGATTATCTCCGAATATTAAACTTTGTAACCTCTTTTCAGTCTTTTGCCAACTAATATCATCTCTACTTGTAAATCTCATTATCATCTTCTCATTCTTCTTGTTTCTGACCTTTGAACCGCTGACTTGGTGTAAAGCATATATATATATATATATATATATACCATTTTGATCAGGCAAAAAAGAAACTGATGATAATCTGTTTGGTTGCCTGGAAATCGGCATAGCAATGAACTACTTCCATGGATGGCAATATGCCATCAAACTCTTGATTTATTGTTGTTTATCGGAACAAAAACTCTGATTTTATTGTGGGGGTGGCTGTTCATATTTCAGAGAGTGGGGTTCTAATGGAAGCTTGGATCGGAAATGTTTGGATTTTCTCAGAACTCTTTTACCCATTTTTAAAAAATTTCTTAAAAAAACATATCTCATCAATACTGATAAGACACCATAATCTGTCTCATTAATTTATCCAAAGCAATACATAAAGTAAAAAAATGACACAATCGAGGTGTCTATTTTGCAATATTTTATGAATAGAAAATTTGTGTTCTTTATCTGAGGAAGGGAGATTAGATGTGTGACGTGGATGTTCAGTAGACAGCCGTCGGCCTTATCAGAACAATTTTTTGAGCTCATCTTCACAGTATCTATCAATTGGACTTTAATTGTTTATTTTATTTTATCTCATTTTAAAAATATATATAATTTAAATATAAAATCTTTAAATTAATTATTATATTATTTTAAATCTTTTTTAAAAAAATTAATTTTTTTTAAATATTTAAATAAAAATAATCTTAAAATTAATTTTATAATATTTTTTATTCAATTTTTTTAAAAAATTTTTTAAAATATATTCAATTAAAATTATTTTTATTACTATTTACAAAAATTTTATTTTTGTCAATTCCAAATATTAATAACATTTAAGAAAGTAATCGGCGATGGTGAAAGGGTTGAAGGAAGGGACAAGATATGGTCAAGTAGGCAACTTTGCCTGTTGGACCTCCTTAAAGAAATGTCTTGAAGAGACTAATTCAAAGTCTTTCACTTTCGTATCAAGGAAAACCTTGTAATTAATTAATTAAATAATGAAACATCATGGAGCCAGACAAAGTGGGTGGTGGCTTGAAAAAGTTAGCTTTGGGGTGGGGGAAGAATCCTGTAGTGGCGGCTCTATAAAGTTGTTTGTGTTGGGGTTACATCGCCCTGGATTGTTCCATCACTAAAGTCCTTACAAAATTGCGCATCATTGATTAGTGTTTTTTTTTTTTCTTTAATAATAAGGATTTCATTAACATGAAATATCAAGATTCAAAAGTAGAGATTGGGATTCTCCGTAATTACCCCATTATAAATATTAATAATACAACAAAAAGAAAAATTATAAAAAAAAAGATATTATAGTATATGAAATTAAAAAAATAATCTCGATCCATTTTCTGCATAGTGAGCGTAACACCGCTCAATTTTATTGTTAGTTCAAAATTTTTATTTTATTTTGTTAATTTTTTTATTCATATTTTTTATTATTTTAAAACATTTTTAAAAAATATAATAAAAATATCAATATACTAATAATCACTTCTTAACTATTAAGTGAAGAAAAAAAAATTTAAAACAAATAAAATATATGAAGTGTCAAAATGAAGGATAAATAAAGTGAACAAAATAGCATTTTTCTTTATAGACTGGTTCACGAGTGGATGGAAGTTGTTTGCGCGTCTATAACAACAAGTAGCTAGTGGTATTGGTGGTGGGGTGAGTAAGATAGAACATATATGGCAACTTGGAATCTACTAGACGCATGTAGTCATAAAAGGCGTTATGTTGTGGTAGGAATGTTTGGCACACTTGGGCTAAGCCGCGTGCAAGCCTCACGTGCCAAACTTTTTGTGATGGTTTTACCTCCTAGCTGTAGATCATCGACTGGATATTGGAATGTTAGGGGGTATGTAGACCTTTGGTCGTTGGAAAGTAGTAAACTAGATCTAAACAAGCCAATTGAGAGGACAAACTAGAAAAATTATAGAAAAAATCTATAAACATGACAATGTCGGAATTAGGATGGAGCATAGGGGAGGAAGATGAGAGAGTGAGATGGAAAGGATGAGGAGTTGTTTGTAGGGGTGGGCGGTGGGGCTTCGCCACCTTGCCCAACCTATTCGGCCTTTGCTTAGCTGGGGCAGGGGCCGCTTTCGTAGATGGCGGGAGCATGCTAATGGATGCCCACACGCATCTACTAGGCATCGGGGAACAAGGCCCAGGTTAGGCCCTAGCCCGTTTACCTCATCCTCCTGTCTCATATATATATATTAAAATTAAATTGTTTTATCTTAAGTTGGGTTTTTTAAAATAAAACAACTCCTCCAAACATCGTCTTGGTTTAAAAATTACGATCTCTCTCTCTCTCTACCTGAGTTAGATTTTGATTTTTTTTTTTCAGTTGGTTGTATGTGGTGGTTTGAGTGGTGGAAGGTTTTGGGTAGGTTGGGAGGGTGGGGCTGGGCCAAGGGGCCCAACTCCCCCCCTCCCCCCCTCCCCTATGCAAGGTGGAGTCGGCAGCCCCCAGTCCAAGCACCCCTAGTTGTTTGTTTGGCTAAGAGGTCAACCATGAACTAATTCCAAAAATCTTTAGTAAATAGTCCATGTAGTTTGGCCTTTAGACAGGTTATTCTATAATTTTAAGAGAAAAATGTCTATTAAGGAACCTCATAAGAATAAATTTGCAAACCAATAAGATGATAAGAGATGTTAAATTTATTATATAATTACATCAAGTTAAATTAGTTTGGAAGTTTATTTTTAATTTTTTACCAAACATTTCTTGTGTTTAAAAATTAAATGTTTAGTCATTGTAGTTTCAACTACGGTTGTTTTGATTCTTCCATTACATACGTGGCGGGTTTCGTTAAATTCTAATGAAAAGAAAGTCCAATTTTAAAAAGGAAAATGCTACTTATACCGAAGAATTCTACCGATAAAAGCTACCGACTGAGGTGGCAGTAGCCATCTGGTTATTTAAAAAAGAAAACAATGTTTCCTCTGCCTCTCGCCTCTCATTTTGAAACCCTAAAGCCCCTGAGCAAGTGTAATTAATCATGCTTATGCATGGTTTCCTGCCATTCAGACCAGCAAATGAAGTTGGTACTGCTCCGTTAGACATTTCCACTGAAATAAAACTTCCCATTCAGACCCAAAATCCAATTCGACATAATTTTACTTGGCTCATCAAAGGTTGTAAACGGAAGTCTCGAAATTACCCTTTTGCTTGATGAGAAAACTGATCAGCATATTATTCGGAAACAAAGAATTTTTACCGTTCGATTCATTTGCTAAGAACTTCAAAATCATCTTTCTTTTTATTTTAATTTCCTGAACTTCACCATCGACCAAACAGTAACATTTTCCTGCTTAGCTTGAAGAAAATAGTACGTATCAACACAGCCATGCAAAAGCGACAAAGTTTTCCCTTCAAAAACTCGTGAGCTTGGTTGTGGTGTTTTTCCTTAAGCTTAATATAATATATTTAGCTTGCGGTGACAAAGTGAAAGGGAGAAGTCTCTGGAGAAAGAACTGGCCAACTTTGTGGGACGAGTTTCAGAGGTCAAATGCCAATGTTCATGAGGAATTTTAGAAAAATTTTGGTGAATTTGTACTATCGGCGAAAATTTTGAATCCGTGAGTGAGATGGAAAGAGGGAGAGAGAAGATGGACGAAACTGGGTTTGAGGTTACGAGGGAGATGATCGGATCCTGTATTCATTTTTTTATTAATTAATCGACACAAGGTGGCCTCCACCTCAGTCGAAACCATTTCTCGGTGACTGTTGCAGTGATGAAAATATTATTCTTACCGTTCCATTTTTTTAAAAATTTTTTAATTTAATAATTAAGAAACTATTTTTTAAGAATATTATGATTTTTTTTAAATAATATTTAAAAGTTTTAAAAAATATATGTATGGAAAAAAAATTCTATAACTAACAATAGCTCCCAACTCCCCTGGCTGTAGAGCCACCCTGTTAAAAATGAGTGCTGCTACAGGTATAAAGAGATTACATAAAAATAATCTCACAAATTGACATAATTTCATATAATTCGTTGGATCTACTTTACAATAAAATTAACGTTATAATCTGACAAACCATATCATACATACCACATCAGTTTATAGGATAACTTTTAGGTAATCTATTTGTGGCTAGAGTATTTTCCTTTAAAAATTAGGAAAAACCTGTCTAAAAGTCAAATAACATCCAAAGGAAAAAGATAAATAATTTAAGTATTGTACTGTGTACACAATGCAATATATATATCTATATATATAAACTGTTAAATAAGTTTTTAGTTTTCAAAATAAGAAATTTAATGATTGATGGATGATATCATACAACACAATAATATAAGAATGAAATCATGAATGTGCACTACAAAGTATTTTTCAGAACATAATATTGCATCAATATCTAAGATCACGGAATGAGTACTTCAAGTCTTCGTAAACAACGATGTTAACTTTGACTACACCGCACTAAGGTATAAGTAAATTTGAAGTCTCCATGGATTAGATGGAAAATTATGAATTTGATCTTTTGGGCAATAATGTTAATGTAGACTTCACTCACATTGCAGGTTTGTGTAAACTTTTCTTTCCAGGTAATTGAACATGAGATATGATGCTAGCGCAATTAATGTAATTGGTGTGCATGCATGTATGCGTGCATATATATGCATAATATGTATATATATATGAGAAATTCTATTTATTAGTTACTATTCACTTTCATACTCCGTAGTTATAATTCTTTCTTTCTTCATAGGATGTGTGTGTGTTTTTTATAGGATGTGAGAGTATTTTGTATAGGATGTGGAGTATGTGATAATGAATAGTGACTGATGCATACAAATTTTCATATATATATATATTTTAAACAGTTAATATTATCTAGAAGAAACCATCACGTGATGGCAACTTCTCCTCTAAAACATTATATGTACCATATAATTAATATCGTTAATATGAAAATTATTTTTTTGAGAAAAAATCTATTTTCAAGCCGGTGTGTAAAACATACATAATAAAATGTTTACGTAATATTATAATTTAATTTGAAAGATAAATTTTAAAATTTGAATATTATAAATCAAATATTACTATTTAAATGATATAAATTGTATACTCTACAGTACATAAGCGACTTGATAATAGAATAACTCTTTTTCTTAAACGTCGTTCTCGTTTGTAGATTTTTGTCGTAGATAGTACAAATTAGAGCTTATCCCAACATTATCAAAAATGGATTAGTGTGGTTTGTCTACACACGCACGTGTTAATAGACAGCATTGTGGAAATCTTCAATGTCTTTGCAAGGGAACAAGCGGGCTTTGTAAGGGATCGCGAAATCGTTTTCATGGGACCAAACATTAATTGGTGTCGTTAATGAGTGTTGATTTTTCTTTTGGATGTCATCTTCGGCTCCACTTATCCTTAGTGTTATCTATATTTGTTGAGATGGCCAATGCTAGCTTATATGCGACGACATGAAGACTTGAAGAGTGTATTTGGATAAAGATTTAGGTTGTTGGATCAACATGTTTTCATGTACATGTGTTTAATTCACTCTTTCCCCTCTTTTTTTTTTTTGTTTTCTTGATCTTGTCCTGTCAAGGCTGGTTTAGCAAAATTAATCAAAGTCGCCATCAATGGGAGGACAGACAGACCTTGTAGGGGACCTAACTTCCTTTCAACTTGGATAAAACATCATTGTTGTTATCCTCTCTTATGGTCAATCATACCCTACATTATTGAAACAAGTGGTTCACATCTCTATCAGCAAATATGAAGAATAATGTCTGAAGTTCTAAGATAAAAGGTCAATTATCAAAGCGTAACGTATAAATTAGTAGAGGCGAGAAAATGGAAACCAACCCGTTTCGCTACTCTTCAACAATTGACCATTAGATACTCCTTTCATATAGGATGATAATAAATTAGAGATCATGCATGGTATGATAGGAATATGATCATGCATGCTCGAGTTAATCCGGTTATAACTCTAACAAACATCCGTTTATAAAAATCCGGATATCTGATTACCTGTATTGTAACTAGATACCCGAATTTGTAAAAAAAATAAAGTTTAAATATGAGGACTACAAATATAAAATGACGTTGTTTTGAAGATCAAAACGGTATCATTTTATCTATAAAATAATTTTTTAAATATAAAATTTGATTACGGTTAGAGCACTCTCAATGGCTTTTGTATTATACAAAAAATATAAATTATTTGAAAAATTATTCTAAAAAAGAGTTCCATCCGATTATGTAACAGGAATTGTAAAATACAAAGCTATAGTAACCCTGTTCATCTTGTAAATTGTTTTTTATTATTGATATTTCATTTACTCCTTCATTTTCTTTTACTTTGATTTTTATCATGTAAGTAAATTATTTTTATTGTTTATCAGTTAAAACACATATATTTCATTTTCTTCCAAAACATATCTTGAAAATATTTTTAAACCAATTTTTTCATATTTTAATTTTTATTTGTCTTATATATTTTTGTATTACATGTATTGGATAAAATTATTTTACATTGTATATAAAAATAAATTGTAAATATAAAAAATATATGAATATTATAAATTTATTGGTAGAAAGAAAATATTTAAAAAGAATAAAAAAATATTTAAATGATATAGAGAAAAAATAAATAAGTTAATAAATGATATATTATAAAAATTAGTATATAAAAATTAGTATATAAAATAAAAAAATAAATTTTAATGACATATTTTTAAAAATAAGATAAAAACTCCATGTTAATTCAGAACCTGCATCTGAATAGGGACGCGTACCAGATCTAAATACCTGCTCGAATGAACTCAATTTTTCTAGACATGAACTCGATTTTTCTAGACCAGAAAAAAAAAAAATATCCTACTCAGATGTAGACAGGTCAAATCATCTCGATTTTACTTGAAATGTGTTGGATCCTTATCCAATGTTGCGTGATAAGGGGGGTATATTTAGAATTTTCTGAATTTTTATGCTTGTCGATTTGTTTTTTTTGTGTTTCGCGTAAATCTTAACCTAGCTTGTTAGCTTTCTCGTGAACTTCTTACTAGATATTGACAAAGTTATCAGTTCCTCGTTAAATAATAATAATAATAATAATAATAATAATAATAATGTTGATTTGAGTTAGTAATTAGTTGACCGATGGAGTTAGCTGCATGCGTAAAGGCAATATTTTGGACATCAGTTGATTACTACATGTTTGGATAAGGTTCATGTAATGCCATATCGCTATCAACGACTCCATCCAAATTTGTCGTCTCCAACGTCATCTATATTAATATTTTACCTTCTTTTTTGGATAAGTTTTTGCCAACTTGAATGCCATTTGGTCGTTTTGTTTGGTGGGAGCTGGTCAGATTTTGCTGTAGGATTTGACTTAATTCTGCCCCACCCTCCAACCCTTGATCATCCTCTTGTACTACTCATCTGTAAACATAAATCGTTTTATAAAAATACTTCTAATTATAAAAATAGTTATAAAAAAAATTATATATATATATCATTACTCTTTGTGATATCAACGATATCACCTAGCAAAGTACAGTGATATATATGTTGATGCCATATAGAAAAGGATTATCTTGATGACTAGTTAATTAACAGAAATTAACGATTGAGATCGAGAAAATATGTAATATAGAATGAAAATTTTGAGAATAAAGCTTATTTATAAAAGTTTAAAACTAGTTTTGAAGCCTACAAAACAAGCTCAAATAGCTAAGTAAATCCTAGATTTTGAAAATTTTGCCTGAAAAGACAAAAATCTAATTAAAAATATAATATGCAATAAAATAATTATCTTGACATAAAATAATCATCTATAAAAGGGACAGCGAAACATTATCATAAAAGCAAAGAAAAATCTTAAAATGAAGATTCGGAGTTGAAAACGGTTGATTTAAGGATTGAAACAGGCACTATTAGGCATAGTATGGTGACCACGACGTGTGCACCAAAAACAGTTTTTCAAATTGTGATCATATTGTCGATAAGAGGCCCAAAATTATGGTCACAATACTAACACACTCCCAATATTGCCACAATTCCAACAATCTTCACATTTTTGTTTCATATTTGTTTTGGTAGTTCAGTACTATTAACATAGAATTTGTCAACTCAACATCATTAGCCTCGGATACCCCCCATCAGCACAAGTTTGAATATCTCTTTTAATGTCATGCAAACTCTTAGAAAAATATTATTCATAAAATTTTTAATTACTATTTTTCTATAATTTCTTGACGTTTATTAAATAAATAGAAGATAATAAATAGTATAGATGGTACTTTCTTTACGAGGTAAATTTGATATTACTTTGTTTGGGGGGGCACACCTCGTGTTTGGTAAATGGCCTCCAAGGCAATAGACACATGAAAAGGTGGTCCATGAAATAGATATAGCATTAATGGCATTTAGTGCTGATTAAGGAAATCAAAATCTTGAATGCGTTTTGTCTCTTCAATTTAGAACCATTCAGTGAACTAGACAGAGATGAAAGGCCATTCATTCCCCCCTCCTCCCCCTCGATTGCATTGGATTCCATAATGCACGCACTTGAGTATCCTCACATCAACAACAACGACAACATATGGGCTCGGCTCAAGACTGAAGACTCCACATTATTTCAATCACCAACAAGCACACGCGGTACGGACACAAAATGGTCGGTCCCCTTTTTATTATATGAAAAATGTTACTATGTCTTTATATTTTGTCTTTTAATTTTGACCACTCATATATTTAATTTTTTATATATATATTTTTTCTTTTACTCACTGATTAATAAATTAACTATTAGTGTATTGATATACTTTTTTTATATTTTTTAAAACTGTTTAAAATTAAAAAAAATCTGAGTAAGAAAAATGAAAATGAAAAAGAATAAAATTTGCCCTCTTGTCAGTAGGAGTGAAAGACGGTCGGTCGGGACCGGAGAAACTAACTGGTTCGGTCTGGTCTGGAACGGACCGAAAATAACATTGGTCTGTTTCAGTCCAAGAAATTTCAAAGTTTCGGTCTGGCCCCAGGGTTGGGGTTTCTCGGACCGGATCGACCAAATAGGACAATTAGTTTTTATTTTTATTTTTTATAAATATTATTTTATATAATAATTGTATAATAAATTATGTAATTTTCATTTAACCGATCCACATTTACAATATAAAATTTTAAATATGTAATTAAAAATTAATATTCTATTAATTATATATTATTAATTAACCTAATAACCTATCACCAATTCACCATTAACTAATTACTAACATCTATATCTATGATCAAATTAAAGTTATTAGGTAATTTTTTTGTAAAATACTTAAGTTGTAAGTAAATATAAAGCAATTAAAAATATTATTGTAAATTGTAATTAACTAATGTATGATATCAATTAACTAACCTATCACCAATTCACCATTAACTAATTATTAACATCTATATCTATGAGACTATCACCTAAGTTGCAAGTAAACATAAAGCATGTATGGATGTATGGCTAATTAAGTTATTTGTGTTTATTTCTTCATATACAAAATGTAAAAAGATGTATATAGCTCATTATAACTTTAACTAATATTTATACTAATACTATTATATAGTTATACTAAATCACTACAACTAATATTAATACTATTATATAGTTATACTAATACTAATACTATTATATAGTTATAACTTATACCAATCACTGATTCATTATACCTAAATCACTATAACTATATATAGTATTATATATAGTATTAACATCACTATGACTATATCACAATGATTTATTAATCATATACAAAATGTAAAAACTTAAAAGTTTAATATATTGACAATTATCATAAATTCATAATATATTGACATACTTTAAGTGACAAATTAGTAATTAACATCATATATATAATTATAATTAATTATTTTTTAATGAGTTAATTAAATAATTGATAATAAATAGTTTACTTAATTTTAATTTTACTAATTTAAATAATTTTTTTAATTAATTTATCTGCCAAAAAAATAAAAACATTAACTGTACAAAAGCAATAAAAAGCATGATATGATTTGTAGATAATCAGTCATAGACTCACAAAGAAATATAGTTTTTACTTTTTTCCTCCTGTTTCTGTCCTGTATGCTTTTTAACCCTAGGTAAGTGTAACACACCCTTAGTAGACCCTATTTTTTACACTTATCTTGGTACATTTCCATCCAAACAAATTCATCTCAAAACATACTATTAGATTAGGCACCTTTGATATGAACATTCAAATCTAAAACTAAAACTTACAGAAAAATTACATGGATTTCAACACATGAAATAAAAAAATTACAGTAAAAATAAAATAAAATCAACATGGATTTCAACACCAAAATAAATTTCCAAAAATATAAAACACAATCAAATGAGAGAGAGAGTACCGTGTCAATGCCATAGAGATCTGAACAGCATTGGGGTGAGAGACAAACAGAGAGAGCGAGACTGAGGGGGTGGAGAGGGGAGGAGATGCAACAGATTGTTGCTGGAGATGGGGGGGGTGGATGCCCGCGAGGCTGCTAGGATTTTCTGAGGGGGGACAAAACGACGATGTTTGAATTGAAATTGGACACAAATGACACCATTTCAAGGATAGTTTGATGTGGTTTGATAAAATTTGAGAATAAAAATTTTATGAGAGATTTTCTCAAAAGTGATTTGCTGCTCATCAATATCTCTATATATTCCACACATTACATTTTTTTTTTTATAAAAAAAATGGTTTTATTCTACTCATTATTCATACACTATACATTTGGTAAGAGAAAAATAAATAAATAAAATATACGTAGCATGTGGTATGAGGATGGTGAGTAGAAATTTTCTTCTCAAAAACTTTGTTAGGAGAACCATTAAATAGTTAAGGAAGCCCAAGCACAATAAACAGTTCAGGCTAGAAGAAAGATTGGCTGATTGGGTAAGGTTGTAGAAGAAGTAGATCCAAGGCTTCAGCCAACAACAACCCAATCCAACATCCACTCCATCCCTCCCACACCAAATAACTGAATTTTCTGTGTCTTTTGCAATCAATTTGCTTCTTATAAAAATTTGTCCTAACAAAATATTGAAATTGGGTTTTTAATTTTATAGAACCATATAGTGGACTTGTGATAACTCAGATTAATTAATATGAGAAAATGATAAATAGGAACTCATACTGTATGAGATGGAAAAGTACTCAAAGTTAATAATTGTTTTTAAGGAATTTAATTATAATATTAACCGGTTCTTTTGGAGGTAAGCCTAAAGATAACTTGCGAAGTGTTATGGTATTTCAAATCATATCTATTAGTAATGCATGCACATGAGATAGAACTTAAAATCTGAAGTTTAAAACAATAGAACTTGGTACTATGATGACAAGCAGTATAGGGTGAATAGGTTTGTTTCGAACTCAAATAAGGTTACATCAATATACGTTTTTGAGTTAAGGGGGTTGGTTATTCGTCGGCATGAGTTTAGTTTTTTCTTCTTGTTGGAAGATACCCAAGACCAAAGAATGTCGTGAAAGAAGCACACTGGGTGGGCGGGCTTCGGGTACAATCCAAACTTTGAAACCGCGCCGTTTAGTACCATTATGTTCTAATGTGCCAAACAAGAAATAGTGCCATTTAGTATAAAATTGCACCTAAACAGCGCAGTTTAAGTCCATTGGGAGATCAAAATATTAAACTGGGTTGCGTGAGATGACATCGTTTCACGTAACTCAGTTTTTTTAAAAAAAACTGTCATTGAAATAACACCGTTTGTGTCCAATTTCAATCTAAACGGCACCTTTTCATCCCTTTATAGATTTCTCAACCCCCCTCCCCCGTCTCCATTCCCAATTTATGAATTTTAAAGAAAACCCTAGCAGCCGCACGCGCATCCCCCCGCCCCCCCACCTCCAGCAACAATCTGTTGCATCCTCTCCCCTCTCCAGCCCCTCCTTCACACTCTCTCTATTTCTCTCTCACCCCTGCACTGTCCAGACCTCCATGGCACCAATACGGTACTCTCTCTCTCTCTCATTTGATTGTGTTTTTTAGAATTCATTTTGGTGTTGAAATCCATGTTGATTTTCTTTTCTTTTTTTTTTTTCTGTAATTTTTCTGTTTCCTGTGTTGAAATCCATGCAGTTTTTCTGTTTCATATTTTTCTGTAAGTTTTAGTTTTACATATGGATGTTCATATCAAAGGCGCCTAATCTCACAACATGTTTTGAGATGAATTTGTCTGGATGAAAATGTACCAAGATAAGTGTAAAAAATAGGGTCCACTAAGGGTGTCTTACACTTACCTAGTGTTGAAAAGCATAGAGAACAGAAACAAGAGGAAAAAAGTAAAAACCATATTTCTTCGTGAGTCTGTGAGTGATTATCTACAAATCATATCATGCATTTTATTGCTTTTTATTGCTTTTGTATGGTTAACTAGAGTAATTGCTTTTATTGCTTTTATTGCTTTTTATTGCTTTGTGTCAATGTAAGTACCAAGAAAGGCTTAACTATTTGATGATGATCCGATTCCTTGCTCTTAGTGTGATGAAAGTTGTGCATATTTGACTGTTTGACAATCTGTTTTCTTGTCTCAACTCGAAGTTTGGTATACAAGTTGAAGCTGCTGCTGCTGTTGGTGGACACAATTTGTTATTCTCCTGTTTGGTGCACAAGTTGTCATGTTTTTCTTTTCTTATCCAAAAAAACATGTTTATCGAGGACTCTGCATCTCTGTCACTTTGATAATTTCATGTCCTGCATGTGGACACTAGAACATCTTATAGAGTGCTTTGGGTTGTAATTTGTAAATTTTTATAGTTTTTTTTTTTGGTTTTGGACTCTTGGGGTTGGACAATCGGAGTTTGTATTATAACTTATAGCTAGGAACCTAGGTGCCTTTATTTTATTTTTTTTGCATTCCTTTCTTTATTTGGAGTTTGAAATTTCCATGATAACTAATTAGGTATTTTTTAAAATTTCTTTATCTCTATTTTTTATATAGATTATTTTTCTTTTATCATTATTTTTTTTCCTATCAAGTTTTTTTTTTGGGTATTTTTTGATTTAAAATTGAATAAAATGCGAAGTGGGTTGAAAATACTTTGAAACTAGGTCGAAAAACACAAGAGTAGCTGAGTAGGTCCGGTCCGGTCCTATGGAGTACTTGGTTCGGTCCAAGGTGGGAAAATCCTAGACCGAAGGGGTCCGATTCATCCATAAAACTCCTAATAGACCAACTGGACTGGACTAAATTCATCCCTACTTGTTAGTATAAAAATCTACATTTTAACGTAATTTAATATAATACATCAATCTTATCTTATAATGAATATATTTTATAATTTGACGTATCACATTAAAGATATGTTTGGACACTTGGAGTATTTTAAGAATATTGTGAATATGAAATGGTTTGAATAAAGATAATTTATTATGTTTTGGGAAAGGAGAGAAAAAGTTGAGTAAAAATATTATAAAATTAAAAATTATTAGAATATAATTTTTTAATATAATTTTTATTTTAAAGTTTGTAAAAATTGTATTGGTTTTTATGTTTGAATAATAATCATATGAAAATTTTGAAAAATTAAAATTTAATAATATTTAGTATTTGAGTAATGTTTAATTTCTGTTAAATAAAATGAAAGTCAAGGTGTTTCTTCACTTAACAAATTCAAAATTTATAAATATGTAAACTCGAATATTTTTTTAACTGAAAACTGCATGGAATTTAAGTAAATGCATATAATAACAAAAAGAATATTATATATATTCATATAAAATTAAGATTAAGATTTTTCTTTCTTTATGTTTTATTTTGCAATTTCTTTAAACTTTTTGAATTTTTAAGACCAATCAACACATGTGAGGTTCTCATGATGAGTCTTACGGGCCTACGGCTGTATAAGGATGTTGGTTCGTACCATTATGTTCTAAGATATTTTCAAAAATTTTATGAGAGATTTTCTTAAAAGAGATATTAATATCTCAATACATCGCACACTACATCCTTTTATTTATTTTTTTTTAATTTGGTTTTATTCTACTTATAATTCATACACTATATATTTGATAAAAAAAAAATATATACATAATATGAGATGTGAGAATGACGAGTAAAAATTTTCTTTCTCAAAGACTTCGTAAGGAGAACCATCTGGGATTGGATCTGAACAGCTAAGGAAGCCCAAGCCTAATAAAGAGTTCAGGCTAGAAGAAAGATCGGCTGATCGGGTAAGGTTGTAGAAGTAGATCCAAGGCCTTGAGCCCAACAGCAACCCAATCCAACAACCACTCCATCCCTCCCACACCAAAATAACTAAATTTTCTCTCTTTTGTAATCAGTTTGCTTCTTATAAAAATTTGTCATAAAAAAATTTTGAAATTTGGTATTTATTATGAATAAATAGATTTATGAGTAGCATCAGAGTATAAAATTGGGGAATGAGACTCCAAGATTAATGATCAAATACTCTAATTTCAAGGATAAATCAATCTTGGATGAACTATAATAAAGATGTTCACCCTATTCTTGTAAGTAGATATATATGAATTAAGTGCACAATCAGGAGAGTGCTGAACAATATTGATCATTTTATTAAGCTAAAATATTTAGAAAAAAAGAAGAAGTCAAATAAGAACCCAGATTAAGATTATCATTCCACCGTCAGTGCATGCGTGGTTCAACCATTTCCGGCGACTATATAGCAGCTTTATATTTTGTGACGGAAGCCTGCCAGCCAGCGCATGCCGCCCATGCCGCCCATGCCGCCATGGTCCATGTCTCTGATCTGCCTGTATGAATGCTAAAATTCCTTGAGCTTTAGGAGCCCACCTAACTTTTACCTAGGTAATTATAATATTAACAAGGTAGTCATATATATATATATATATATCCAGTGCATGGTTCTTGAATATATTAATTAATTGTCTGTATTTGACGCAGACGATATATTACTTAAGGAGCTAGTTGAGGAACTGGGTTAGAAAAAAAGGGCAGGATCAGGGCAACGGGGTCAAAGGTTTCTCTATCTCTAGCACACTAAACTGGACTATAGTACTCATGAGAGCCGGCGGTGCTGGCCAGGCCATGCAGCTTGATCACAAGGTCCATGTTTTTGACCACCAAAATCATGCCGATAGCTAGTCCACACAAAATTGCATTCTGCAATGTTTTCACAAAGCCATCAAAAGGTAACCGGTCGGATTTGCTCCGGTTTTAGACATATTTTAAAATTGAACGTATAAATCGGTTTTGAGATTTGAAAAATTGATATAGTACTGGTTATACCTCTAAATTAATATTTCTGATTTTATCGATTCAGTCCAGTATATTATATAGTATATATATTATAGTATATATATAATAATATAGTGATAATATATTATAGTATATTATAATATATAGTGATATAGTATTAGTATAACTACTAATACAATAGACTATATTAATTAGTAATTTATCATATAATATAAAATTATTTTATATATAATTTATTTATAAAAATTATATGTAATGTAACAAATCATATAAAACATATTTTATACAATATAAAAAATTAAAAATATATATGAACCGATTCAATCTGATATTAAAATAAAAAAATCGAAACCAGACTGATTTCAACCGATTTAAAAAAAGTAGAATCGATAATGAACCAGACCCAATCCGATCCAATCCAGTTTACCAGTCCACACGGTTTTTTTTTCCCACCCCACCCCTAGCCATCATGATTCAGCTCATGAGAGTTAAATAAAAGTGTTTAAATTTGACATGTGATAATATGTATGCATGCATGTGATGCTTGCGTGTTGTGACAATTGGCTACTGGGTCCGGCCTTAATTAATCTCAAGAAACAAGAAATATGCCCAAGATGGTAATGTATATGGAAACATAAGAAAAATGAAGAAAAGTAGAAAGGGAAGTCATACAAAGTCAAGCTGCTGGCTAGCTGGGCTACTTTTTAAGGCAGCTAGCTCGCTCCACCAATGCCATAACTTGGAAACTCTTCACCACATGAGCAGAAGTGTTATTTTATGCCTATATTGTTTGGATCAGAGTTGTTTGCGTATATGAGTTTTCCTTCTTGATCTGAGTCTCTATCGATCTGTCAGTCTTTAATTAGGTTTTTTGGATAGCCATGGGAAGAGCTCCATGCTGTGACAAAGCTAACGTGAAGAGAGGATCTTGGTCTCCAGACGAAGATGCGACTCTCAAGGCCTACATCGACACTCATGGCACTGGTGGAAACTGGATGGCTTTGCCTGTAAAAGCTGCTCTCTCTCTCTCTCTCTCTCTCTCTCTCTCTGATCATTTTCTGGTACTCATTTCAATATAAAAATGAGGGGGGTGTTCTTCATTTCTCTCTTTAAACTCAGAAAAGAGGATCAATATCATGAAATAAGTGACTAATTTCTTCGATTCTAGGCCAATAGGTTTGATAATACTTGACCTTATTTTCAACTCGTTATAGCAGCATGATAAAAATAAGGTTGTAATTAATTTGTATTTATCATAATTTTAAAGGCCATTTCATCAATGAATAGGATTCCACGTTCTTCATTTCCGTAGAAAATGCCTTCTTTCTGTTTTAAGACAAATTCTCCGATACCATTTCCTCATGAAGTTTCATAATCATTTCCCCCCATCTTCCATATACCCTTTGGCTGATTCTCACTGTCAAAAACATTCAATTTTCTGGCCCTTTATATCTCATGCCATTTCAATTCTCTCACGCACCAAATCTCATTCACCAGTCACTTACTACATGATCGCAATTGATCTCAGGCCTGAGGCGATGTGGCAAAAGTTGCCGTTTGCGATGGCTCAATTATCTCAGACCAGATATCAAGCATGGAGGTTTTACTGAAGAAGATGACAAGATTATTTGTGCCCTCCACAGCCAAATTGGGAGCAGGTAATTAAAATATAATCTTTCTTTCTCCACTTTCGTATAAAGGTATCATTTTTTTTCACATTAATCAGTACTGTGATCATGTTGTTGGCTAGATGGTCTGTGATTGCCTCTCAGTTACCTGGAAGAACAGACAATGATGTGAAGAACTATTGGAACACCAAATTGAAGAAGAAGTTAGGAAATATTCTCGGTGTCGACACAGCAAAAAAAAGTGCCAAAGTTGATGTTGGCTCAAAACCCAAATCCCTGCCCTGCGTCTCGGGAGCTGAAATCCATAGTTTTGTTAATGTTTCAGCTTCCCAAAATCAAAACCCGAGTTCTTTTGGATTATCTGCTAATTTTCACAGCTCAGGTCCAATTAATCAGACATATTGTCCAGAGCTCAATATGGATGTTTCAGAATTCGTGAGTACTAGTGCAAGTACTTCAAGGAACAGTTCTACTCGCAATAATATTGTTTCAATATTGTCTGATCAAGAAAGCTCAAGCATCTCGAACTCGTCTGCTCCTTTTGGTCTGGACAGGTGTGTCTCATTGGCTGGAAATTCTGAGGTGGTCTATGGTTCTGAAATGGATTTTACTGGCTTCGGATCTCCTTATAATATTAATGTTCTTGACAATTATAAACTATGTTTTCAAGACAAAGCTCATGCAGGTGAAGTTTCCCCCACGCCTTGCTACCAAAATATGGGTGATTTTGCATTTGCTGATGTTAGGCCTCAAGGTCATGTACTTGATCCAAGTGTTAGAGATCGATACTGAAAGAGTAAATTATGTAAATCATATGTCCAGTACTATATGAGTAAAATATAAAAATTAATTAACAAGTTATAAGGTACTGTCTATTTGTATACTCTATAATTTATACATGTTTGTGTTTGTGTACATGTAGAGCTATGCAATTATGATGTACCATATCAAAATACTTCAGTTTGATAAATGTTTGTGGACATGAGAGACCTATTAATATAAATATAGAAAGATTCTTTGGCAAAAACCTAGTATTTTCTTTTTGCTAGCTGATCATGTGAAGGTTTGATAAATGTTCTGGTTTATAAATAGATTTTACAAAAGAAAGGTTTGAAATTGACGTTACTTAATATGATACGTCTAACCTAATATTTTAAAATAAAAAGAGTTTTACAATATAACGTACAATATCAAAATACGTCAATTTATAAATTCTTTTTTATGAAATAGTCTACACGACTTCTTTTTTCATGTCCGACCGCCGGAGAGAGAGGCCGGAGAGGTGAGTGGTCGATTAAAGGACATTGTCATGGTGGGGTCTATGGAGATTTGGTTTATATTTAGTTTGTCGCACAGAGAAGATATATGCACATGAGCGTACGTCAGTAGATTCCATCTGCATGTCTTCCTGTCCGATCAGCTTGCTTCTTGTTCAGTGAGTCATGATCACCACGAAAGTTGCATGGAGGATCAGTTGTGGCTGATTCAAACATCAACGTTAAAAATGTGATCCTCATGCATGCCTTAACCATAAAAGATTCCCCTCATCCATCTCTCATGTCCTCATCCACAATGATATTCTTTGAATTCATAATACAATTATATCATCATTCTCAGATATTCTGTCGATATTCAAGCAAAATGCATGTCATTTTGTAATACAGACCAAACATTTCATGCATCATTGTGAAGCTTTTTTCGGAAATTTCAATGTTGATCATCAAAAGCTATCATGCATGTAAGAATGATGGATTATAGACGTCTATGTTTGCATAATTGAATTCCCTTTTATCCTTTTATTTCAACTCGATCTTTAAAGAAATACTTTTGAAAAAAATATATTTGCAAGTCAATGTAGAGGATACGCCTTCTATACTGCCACATGCTTCTCTTCTATACTAATATTTGTAATAGAATTAATTATATCTTCTCTTGTAAATCAAATATTATTATAGAGAAAATTTATTCATGAGCCTGATTTTTTACACACCCAACTAGGGGTGAAACACGGTCAGTCTGGACTGAACCGAATGAAAAAAAAAAATTATAATAATAATTGTATAAATTATTATGTAATTTTCATCTAATCTATTACCATTAACAATATAAAATTTTAAATATATTATTAGCACTTGTTAATATTCTATCAATTAACTAATATATAATATCAATTAGCTAAATATATAGTAAATATATAAATTGATAACGTAATTTTTATCTAATTTATTATCATTGACCATATAAAATATTTTTTTATTGAGTTAATTACAAAATCCACGTTAATAAGTCATTTAGTTTTAATTTAGTATTTTAAATTTTTTTTATTAATTGATTTTTTAAAAAAAAGTTGGGTTGGACCGAATGGACCGATCGGACTAATAGCTATCGTTCCAGTCTGGTCTCTATGGGTGTTCGGTATGGGAAAATGATGGACATAAAATATTCGATCCATCACTGGACCAGGCCGGACTAACCGATTTACACTCTTACACCCAACACACCACTAATGTGAAAGTTTTCCATGTCAGCTATGCTAAAAAATGACTGGTGTTTTATTTTTTTTAAAATTATAATAGATCTTACTATAAATAGTGTTATAACACAGTACTGCCTTATGTGTAGTAAAACTCATTATTATATAATGTCAAATGTGTCTTGCACACCTACTTCTAAATAAAACAA
>QEOT01009013.1:4238-30564 GCA_003123785.1 Pterocarya stenoptera | reverse complement strand
ACCAAACCTCTACAAACCACTTCAAGAACCACAGTAATTAAACTTTGGTTGATGGGTTTTACTAATCCATAATGAATGTTATCGTACCTCAACTCAAAAACTTGAGAAAAAAAACATTCTTTAACCATCTTCTTGGAAAAATTTGAAATTTATCAAGTAACCAAATTATCACAAATTTGTAAAATTGTAGCCAAAAGCGTAAGGTGATATACTTGGAGAGAGTTCAGACAGTCAGACAGCCTTAACTCTCTGCTTTCAAAATTAATTTCTATACACTATCAAATTATGCAAATTCTTGTGGGTTAAATAAGTAATTAACTGGATAAAAACCATATTGGTAAAAAAACTTGAGGCAACAGGATTGATTATGCAAATGTTAGAGGTAAAATTGCTAACTGTCATCGACCCTGATCAACTCAGTCTCTTTTAAGTTTGGGACAGCCATCTCTTCTCATGTCCCGGCTATCTATTCGCTATGAGGCCTTAGATCTCTACCATCTTGTAACCTTACCTACTCCTAAATGCCTCATCAAGAACAGAATTTCAAAAGAGACATATATTCACATATCACACCAAGGCATCAACTAAACTCACCTGTAATTCTTTGATCTTATCAGCTTTTCCCATTGGATCTATCTCAGCGAAAACTTTATCAATTCCAACCTCCTTTGCAATGGCAGTTGCTGTAGCCCGGTTATCACCAGTCACCATGATGCTTGAGATGCCCATTGAGCGGAGGAAAGAGATGACACACCTAGCCTCTGGCTTCACTGGATCAGTTACAGCAAAAGCTCCAGCAACCTTTCCATCGATGGCAACTAATACACATGTTCGAGCAAGTTGTTCATTTTTCAAAATATAATCCTCAACCTCAGGACCAACTGGAATGCTACAAGCCCGCATCAGTCTTTTGTTCCCAACTAAAACCGTTGCTTCACCAACTTTTCCACTAACTCCAGCTCCAGTATGCACCTCAAAGTCCTTGACCTCTGTGACATGTTCTGTGTAAGAGCCATTCTTCAGGCGAAACCTCTTAGCATGTTCCATCACAGCCTTTGCAAGAGGGTGTTCACTATTCGCCTAGACATTTGTTGGAAATAAGTCATGAAATTAGCTCATACTTTATACGCATCTTAGTATAGGAGGTATCATAGTGGCTGTGCTGCATGCCAACATGGAATTTACCACAAAAATTATGTCAGGGGTTGTTCCTGACAATAAGAAACATCGCACATGCTTCCAACATTATTTAAGAAACTCCTAGAACGAGACATCTTTCAAAAATGCATACCAACCAAAATTTCTTACACACAAGAACAGCATCCAAGCTATAAACACTAACCTCTGCAGCAGTAGCCATATCGCATAAGTCCTCCATTGAATAACTGGAAAAGAGAACATCACTGACTACTTCTGGTTTTCCAAGTGTCAGTGTCCCTGTTTTATCAAAGACAACTAATTTCACCTGCAGGCAAAATAGGAAAATGAGTCTTGAGTTAAATAATCCTTTCACCTGCAAAGCAACAAATGACAATTGAGATTTTTATTTTTTGGATAAATAACAACAAGATGAATTCAAACTGGAAAGACTTGGGTTTCATTAATAATGTCACAAGAAATAAACACTAGGGTGAAAGCAATATGTTTAAATGAGATTCTCCATCTAGCCGAATTTGAAAGATAATAATCAGGTGCTGGTAGACTAGTGCTAATAATATTTTTCTAAATATCACATGAGGAAAGGTGCATATGCCCAGCTATTTTCTGTAGCAAAATCCCACTATAAGACATAGAAGTCAACCATTCCCATCAATTTGAAATGTAGAAATTGCATTGTCAAGGAAACTATTTACTTCAGGGGAAATTAAATTTTAGATGACATTCCACACAAAAGATAGAGAAAACACTACCCTACGTTCTGCAAAATAATGAAATTGTATTAAATATGATATACTAATTAAGATATGTTTCAACAGACTACAAGGGAAAAGGACGTGAACACACAACTCCCAGCATGAAAGGTTTATAGTATTTGATATTACAACACTAATATGACTGGTAATTGATTTTTCAAAAACGATTTCTCAAACTTAATTCAGATAATACAAATGACTCACAATGCTTCCACCCCATCAAGAGCTAGAGCTAGGGGTAAGTATATTCACACAATATATATAAAAATAAAATCAAAGCGTTTGTCCACAACAATAGCTGTTTTTGAACAGTGTCAACTTACCTTGTGTGCCTTTTCAAGTGCATTCCCACCCTTGATAAGAACACCTTGTGAAGCACCCTTCCCCGTGGCAACCATTACAGCTGTAGGAGTTGCTAGTCCCAAAGCACAAGGACAAGCAACCACCAGTACTGAAATACCAAACTGCAAAGCCAGCTCGAACTTATTAATTGCTTGGGGCATCCAATGTTCAGGGTAAAGACGAGCTCGTCCAGCGATAAACCATCCCAGCCATGTCATAAATGCAGCAACAACAACCTGAAATAGGTTGAACCAACATTATCATATTTCCTTCAACAGTTGTCATGGAACATACTTCTGTAACAGACAGTACAGTAACCTAAGAAATGCCTTGATATCTCCTCTATTAGACATTTGCTATCAATCAAAGTTCAAATTAACAGTAGAAAAGGTGTAAAAATAAAATTAATTAAAAAAAATAGGATTTACAAAAAAAAAAAAAAGTTTGGATCGATCTCATAATAAAAGTTGTAAAAAAAACCCCAATGCAGTTACAGAGAACCAATGGAATTATCCTGCCCAGCAACCATCAAGGGCAAATCATCATAAATGATAAGTTTCCAAGCTGTGTGAGAACAAAGTCCCAGATCATATAGCATATGGAGTTCCACTTTCCTTGATAGGCATCCATAAGCTCATCCTCCTAAATCCAATCATTTGCCTATGTTGGGATTAAAGTTTTAAAAAATCCTTTTAAAAAGATTAAACATAGGCAAAAAAATCCTTTTGCCTATGTTTTGAAAATCCAAACATCTAATCACTTGCCTATGTTTCACAAAAAACACCTCTTACAAAAAAACTTATCCAAACAACTTTTCAATTCTACCAACCCACTTTCACAAACTCCAATACAAAATGCATCTCAAAAATTGTTATCCAGATAACTTCTTGTTTTAAATACCTTCACAAAACCCAATACAAAAAACTTCCCAAAAAGTTTTTCGAAAATTTTCAAAAGTTGAAGAAATTTCCGCTTGCTAAACATGCCCTTAGTGCTTTCCTTTTATACCTCTCAGCAAGAACATGTGACCGTAGTTCTGGTTTAAACTAGTAAATCCATTAAATAGAATGGAAAAGAAAGAAGTAAAAGAAGCGGAATAGAAATGGGGTAATGTTTTAAGCAAGAACAAGAAAGACAAAAAAGGAAGGAAAGAAGAAAATTGTCGTCTACATAATCTACAGCTAACCATCAAACCAAGAATTTGTTTCCATAAAGAGAAAACTATCTCCTGTTGATAGCAGAGTGACTGCCACTATAGCGGTCTACTGTGGATTCAAATCAAATCATGACACCCTTACACACAAACCAATGATAATCTTATTCATGAACCAACTGCAAGCTTCAAATTACTTAATTTGGATCCATTTCCCTAGTACAAGCCTTTCTCATCTTCCCAATGTGTGTGTGTGTGTGTTTTGGCAGGGGAACGAACTGCAAGATTCAAATATTTAATTTGGATCCATTTCCCCAGTACAAACCTTTCTCATCATCCCAATGTGTGTGTGTGTGCTTTGGCAGGGCAAGCATTGGTTCAAGATATTTTTTTATATGGTAAAATCAATTTTGTTGAAAGGAAACATAGGCGTGGCCCAAGTACACAGGAGATATACAATGAAAAAACTTAATTACAAGTTAAGGACTAGAAATGGATACAAGAAAGTCATGAAAACTATTCCCATTGAGAACAATGACAGAGGCCCATAAATACAAGTTTCAAGATTTTAGGACCATTGACTCACCATGGGAACAAAAAACTTGGATATCTTGTCAGCCAGTTTCTGTACAGGTGCTCTGGCAAGCTGAGCAGCTTCAACAAGTTGAACAATTTGGGAAAGTGCAGTCTCTGATCCAACATGAGTAGCCTTAACGAGTATGCATCCATTCTCGTTCATAGTGCCACCAATAACCTATTTTTGGCATTAGAAACAGAAATCATTCGCAATTCAGATTGTCCTTATTAAATCTCAGCAGAATGTAAAGCCAAAGATGTAGAACCTTGTCACCAGGTCGTTTAGCAATAGGTATTGCCTCTCCTGTGATCATACTCTCATTGACATGGCTTTGACCATTGATCACTATGCCATCAATGGGAACTTTTGCCCCAGGAACAATCTTAATTATGTCATTTTTTTGTAACAATTGAGTGCTAACTTCCATCTCTGAAACAAAATTTCCGTCGTTATCTAATGTTAATAGATGAGCCGTTTCAGGAGCAAGTTCAGTCAATTTCGATAAAGCGTCTGATGTCTTTCCTTTAGCCAGAACTTCCAGATATTTCCCCAGGAGTATAAAGGATATCAACATGGCACTGGTCTCAAAAAAGTCTTGCCCTTCAAATTTGTTAGAAGTCAATGCTTTTATCACTACATAAACAGAGTAAAAATAAGCAGCATTGGTGCCTAGAGCAACCAGAACATCCATGTTAGCAGACAATCGTCTCAGCGAATGATATGATCCCACATAAAACCTGGCAAGGAGAAACAAACCCAAAAATTACTTTCACAATATTATTAGCATATTTATGCTACTCAGAGACAGATTCTCAAGTTAAAAATACAGAGCGTCAAATAATTGCAAGGACCAATATTAAAGGAACACGAATTGAGTACCTTCGACCAACGATGAACTGTACTGGTGTACAAAAGATCCAACTTAGAAGCATACCAACAGAGAGCATGTTGTGAATCTTGCAGTCTAGCCAGTTCCCATAAGGAGGAAGCATTGGTAGCACCATGGAGAAGATGAACACTGGAACTGAAAACAGGGCACTCAAGAGAAACTGGTTTCTATACCTCTGAATTTCCTGCAGCTGCTCAGTTTCCCTTCGTCTTGGAGCAACATACAATTGTGCATTGTAGGATTTTGAGCCACGGCCAGCCTCTTGGATGCAACTTATAATAGATCTTGGACCAGTGAGGTCTGGGTTATAAGAAACACTTACCTTTTTTTCTCTCAAGTCCATTTCAACACCAGTCACACCTACAGCTGACTCAAGAGATGACCGAAAGATAATCACATCTTCATCTGAATTAACTCCTTCAACTGTTAGATGTACTTTATTTAAATCATTCCCGGAGCTGATGAGATCAGCCCCAAAGCCAGCATCTTCTATTGCTTCGATGATTTTGTAAGTATCGGTAACATTTGGATCAAAGTGGACCTTTGCTTCTTCAAGAGCTAGCCCGACCACTGCCGTTTTCACTCCATCGGCCATTACAAGGGCACGTTCAACAGACTCAGAGCAGCTGGTGCACATCATTCCTTTAATCTTGAGTCGGCATACTACTATATCTTGTTCTGGAAATTCATAAACTGGGAAGCCTGCGCCTTCTATGGTTTCCTTAATTTCTTTTGCCTAAAATAACGGCATATTGCCATGTTTCCGGTTACCAAGAATATATAGAAAATTCACATTTCGAATTATAAACAGCCAGATATGAACCATAATGCATTCTGCTATATTATGAAATTTGGAGATGACTATAAAATAAACTCAATCTAGTTTTTTCCAGTACAAATCAAAAACTTTCCGGAATTTATCTTTTGTTTAAAATTGTTTATGACGACAATATCTAGGGTTCACATCCACACAAATACCATCAAAATAACACCCATGCTTATAAATGTCCAGATACACAAACACTGAGAAACAGTTGTGATATTCAACACCCTGCATTGCAATATTTCTAGTTATCCTATCTTTTCTGTAAACCTCAGCAGCCAAGTGGAAAAAATATATCTTCTCTTTAATATAAAGAGGAGGAACAAAATCTAAATTTCTGGTCACAAAAATATAAATATGTGTGGGAAATTTATAAAATAACAAAATCATGCCCATCTACCATCTATCTTCTGCATCACAAAGTTCAAGAGAATTATAAGAATGCAAAGATTGACATTTCATTGAAAATAAATTTGCCACAACAAATAACGAAATGAGCTCTGAAGTTTATATACTTAGTTTCTAAAAGCAGACTTTTTTATCGGTAACTTCTTAAAGCACACTTACATTGATAAGCTCAGGTATGTAAGTAATTGCGGCCTCGCCTTGAAGGGGTGAAACCACGGCATTCTCAACCCCATCAAGCTTTCCCAGCACAGACTCTATAGAAGTTGCACATGACGCACACTTGATATCCCCTATCCTGAACTTAGCCGTCCTATGCTTCTTCTCCCTCTTGTTATTTGTTTCAGATATAGTAATTGCAACACTGTCTGAAGGCTGCAATAGAGGCGCTTGGAGATCATCCCGCCCATTAACGTCCATAACTCAAATCCAAGAGTTCAAGCTCACTGCTCCTAAATAAGAGGTGAAAAAGAAAATAACGTCAAGCACTCCATATTTTGCATTACGAACTACAAGCCAACTCAAACACAAAGTTTTCAGGCGTTAACAATGCAAACACAGCCCATGTAGCACTGAGTCATAATTATTAAGTTCAGATATTTCACCCATTTTAACTATATTGTGGCTCATAATCTTCAGCGATTTGAACAATAATTCTAGAATTTTTTGCCAGACTGCATCGTCGACGCATCGTTAACAATACAAATCTTTTCTCTTCTTGCCTTTATAGTTATCTTGAATTTCTTATTCTTGTAAAGTTGACTTTGTACAAATCTTTTCTCTTCTTGTCTTTAAAGTTATCTTGAATTTCTTGTTCTTGTAAAGTTGACTTTGTAAAACAAGAAACAAACAAACGAGGAACTTTTCCATTCCAATACGATCAGACTTACTAAACCACAAAAACTTTGAAAAAACTCGTAGTTTGACAAACACTTCAGAAATGAAACGATAAGCAAATTTCTACTGCCAAAAAAAAAAATCAAATTTGAGAAAAAAAAAAAAAAAAACCGCCCATAAGAAACATCAAACGCCTAAATAAACAAGCGAGAGAGTAATTCGACCAAGAGTATACGAAATCAAAACGTTTCAAGGATACTGATCAGAGCACCATCTTCCATTTCCCCCAAAAATGAACGTTTCAAAATAAGGAAGAAAAACCAAATAAGCAAAACTACAACCTGCTATGAAAGAAACCCAAACCAAACAACACAGAGATATATAGGAGTACGCTCTGTGTGAATTCGCTTTCGATGGCACGGGCGAGTGGACCAAAGGGAAAAAAGGGGTTAATTTTGCGCTCGGAAAGGGAAAAAGTTTGGGGCTTTTGTTTCAGAGATGGAAACGGACGTGGTGGGGGCGAGAAGAGTGGGAAGAGAAATTTTAGGGCTTTTTTCCGATAATTGGTATGGCTGCCGAAGAGAGAGGTCAAGGTCAGGTAACCGCACACAGAGAGAGTGCGCCAGAAAGTTCTGTGCGCGTGATACGTCGAGGCTTTGTCCTTTTATATGCTTTGCTGCCCTTTTTGAAATTTTGAATCTTCCAACGTCTTTGTATTATCCCACCGTCTCAAGATATGCTATTTCTTAGGCCCCGTTTGTTTACACAAAACCCCTATCTCATCTCATCTCATCTCATCTCAATCATTACAACTTTTTCAAATCCCCATACAAAAATATAATAAACAATTCAACTTTTTCAAATTTCAACATAAAAATAATACTAAAAAATATATTCTATTAATATTTTATTCAACTACTATTCAAAACATCTCATCTCATCTCATCTCATCTGTGTATCCAAGCGGGGCCTTAATCTTTTCTCTCTTTTCCTTTATTTTATTTTATTTTATTTTATTTTTCTTATGCGAAGATAAAATGAATTAAGGAGATTAATAACTATTAACATCATGAAAAAATAATGGTAAAAAATAACATTAAAAATATTTTTCATTTTATTTACGGACAAAAATATAAAATGTTACTCATCATTCTCACACATTACATTAATATGTAATTTGTCATTTTTATCAATATGTTTAAAACATTCTAAGTTGAAGGGAAATCATAAGTTGATATTTCTTTCTTTTCTTTTTTTTTGTAATGGTCTCTAGCAAACTACGAAAATCCTAAGAAAAATTATTTTATAAGATGATTTATAGACATGTATTTTCTGTATACAATTTTATGACGTATGATTATTGTTTTTTATATAATCACATGTAAAAACACATATTACTTATACTTACACATACTACACACTTTGTCACTTGCCCCCCAAACACCAAATCCTATTTTCGCCTCTGTATTTACACTTCAATATGTGTATGTTTAAATAGAATGATAAAAATGATAAATCACATGTTGGTGTGGTGTGTAAAAAATATTACTAGACAAGTACTTTCAAACTCTTGAAATGCACTATATTAAGTTTATGTTACAACTCGATTAAAAAAAAAAATCTCGAACCCTCACTTTAGCTTTGATTTTGCTCTTTTATTCTTAAAATCATACTTACTCACTCAAGAATCTCTAGTGAATCTAAGGTCTCGTTTGTTTTTGAAAAACATCTCATCTCTCTCAATTTCATCATTATACTTTCTCAAATTTCAATACAAAATAAAATAAATAATTCAACATTTTCAAATTCTAAAACAAAAATAATATTAAAAAATATATTCTAATAATATTTTCTTTAACTTTTTAACTTTAATCTCAACTCATCTCATCTCATCTCATTTCCAAAAATAAACGAGACCTAAGTCCTTTATTGAGTAGCCTTATATAAACAACACTGAAAAAGAAAAATGAAATAAAAGTTTTTATTATCTTATTGATTGATATGATCTAACTTAAAGACTTCATTACATCACTTACTAATATCTAACAACAACCATATACATATACTAAAAACATCACGCTTATTTATGGTAAGTGCATTCAATTTGAAGTCAAAGATAAAAGAACCACTTCTGTAGTTTCCTATAATGCTTGAAGCATTTATATATTAATTATTACAAAATCTGACAGTTTTGATCATATCAATTTTTTTTTTTTTTTATTTTTTTGTTTTGTGAATAGTTTAGACTTTTGAGGCCGAGCACATGGATTATGGATTTATTGGGTATGAAATAGGCATGGCTTTTATGGGCGTAAATCTCTCCTCCCCCATGGGCCATGACTATGAAAATATCGTATTTCGTGTTCATTTAAAGGTTAGGATTTGCATGAGGCTTTTGCTCCGGCCGGGTTTGGAGGCAAACTCATTCTGGGAATTTGGCAAATGTGATGTCAGGTATTACATATTGCACTATGTTTGTTTGAGATGTGGTTTGTTGATTAGAATATCCTCTCTAGCATTCATATACATATGAACACACATCCACCATGATTTCCATAAAAAAAAAAAAAAAAAAAAAAAAAAAAAANAGAGTTGGTACCGTGAAGGCCGTGGTACTTCGTAGCAATAGCCACGATACCACTAAGAGTGCGTGAGACCCACACACTAGTTAAATAAGGAGGATTGTTCGGTCAAATGGGAAGAAGGGTTGACCTTAAGCTCTTCCTTCAACAAACAAACGATTACAATCTCATATTGTATGCATGAGTTCAATTGCTCGACCAAATTTGAATTTCTAAATCTTAACATCATAGTTCCTAGCATAACTAAGTGTCACTCACTACTGCATTGTCTTGCCCTTCTTTTGTATGCACATGGATTAAAGTGACAAACCCAAATACTGGATCACCATTCACACATGACCCTCAAAGAGTGATTCTAAAGAGATTATTGTACACTCGATCGAGAGTTTTTGAACAATAGCTTAATTTAGAGAACGCACAATAATAATGGCAAATGAAATTATGAATAGTAATTTTCTTCATATATGTATATACATTAAAATAGTCAAAAGAACTAAAAAGAAAGATGGCTTAGAACATTGACAGTGGCTTCTCTATCTTTATTTTTATCTTTAAATTTGAAGAATCTGTCTTTAAAAAGGTCTGCATTGGCTTCTTCATCTTTATATTTTTACATAATTATAAACAGTCATTCTTCAAATATGAAGAAGCATTGTTCATTTTTCAAATATTATTTTACTATTTTTTCTCTCTCATACACATTAAAATTAACTTTGTAAAATTTATATTAAAATAATTTTGATACATAAAATTTGTATTAAGTTGATAACACAAAGTGGATGCTAATTGTAAAATATCTATAAAAAATAATTTTAGAAAACAAATAAAAAATAATAATATTTTATTATTATTTAGTTCAAATTTTACATAAACCAATATAAGAATCATTCTTTAAACATAAAATCATTCTTCAAAAAAGATAATTTTGAAGATGCATATAGAGAAACCATTACTAGTGCTTTAATCTTTAAAAGGGATAAGATAAGTTTTAAGACAGAAAAAAAAAATGTTGTATAAAATGATGAAAAAAAGGAAGAGAAATTAAGAAAAAAAAATAGAAATTGTGTAGAAGGAATTAAGTGGAGGTGGATGGTCCATGTTTGATTGTGCAACAAACGTGTTTGGGTTAAGAACCACATGAATGTGTTGGTTTCCGGCCAAGGCATGTGGGGGACGTACTACAAAACAAGGTGCCATTACTTTTTAGTTCTGAGGTGCCCTCACATCACTTTCAGTTTCTCACCAAGGAGTGAACACCCATATGGGCCATATGATATGGCCATGGCAGCTTGGTTCCATTGAAAACTCAGAGATCAGAGATCAATCAAAAAAGGCCGCCAATCGCTATATTAATATGCCATTATTTTCTCTCTTTTTTGGCTATGGCCATGTTCCCACCACCTTTGAGATAAGCAACTCTTTTCTATGCTTTTTCACTTTCTCCTCCACTCTTATCATGTTTGCTGTGATGTCTGTCTGTTGCAGCCCTTACTTTGTTTCGTTGTTGATGAAGGCTAACCATGTGAAGGTTTCCATAGTTGAAAAAAGTGGTTACTTTAACCTTTCCAATACAAAAATAGTAGAATAATACTATTTGGCTACATGAAATTTATCAATCAAATAACCCTCTTGACGTGGTACTACCATATGATGATGTCAAGTGGTTTATTAAAAAAATTAAAAACACAAACATCAAACGGCTAGAAGGAATCTAGAATTTCGGTTTTCATCTTTTCATATTTTCATACGCATTTTTAGTTTGTAGTGCATGGTGTGCGGGGATTATGATTAGAATTTTTCCTCCTATTAGGTACCGTTTGGATAGTGAGTTGATATGAGTTGAGTTGAGATAAAAGTTGAAAGTTGAATAAAATATTGTTAGAATATTATTTTTTAATACTATTATTATTTTAAAATTTTTATTATATTTTGTGTAAAAATTTAGAAAAATTATAATGATAAAATAAGATGAGATGGAATATTTTTTTTATGCAAACTAGGCCTAACTTTTGTGCATGAGTTTTGCTATAAATCAGCAACTGTTCACACACCCTACACATGATGTGGTCTTTTTTTTTTATAAGATATGAAGAGTGTCTTTTATAAGATAAAAAAATATTTTTTTATAAAATATAAAATAATAAATAGTGATTGATAAGAATTTTTTTTTTTCGGTTGCTACCGCCGTGTTTGTAAAACTTTAGAAATAAACGGTATTGTAAGAGGCAAAATTATTAAATTAGTCCTTGGATTCTCAGTCATTTTATCCAACTCCCATTAGATCCTTTTTTTTTTTTTTTTTTTTTCGGTGCGGTTGACACACGGCATTATTGCTAGATGTCAACTATTAAATCAGAAGGGGCGGCGGCATAAAAATACAATATTAGCGGTTCTATTAAAAAATATTAAAAAAAAATCCTATAAAAATATTATATATATATATAAATAGTTTGGGTTAAAGATAAAAACAACGCCACAGTTTTCACGCGTGTGCAAAATAGACACTCTTTCCAGTTTTAATATTTAACTCTGGATTTGAGACTCATTGTAATTAGCTTCATCCATTTAACTTTTGTTAGATTCATTGAAGGTTGAAGTTGTTACGTGACATTATCAACCATTTTAAAATAGAGAAAAGATATTTATAATTGTGAATTATATAATCGTCGCGTAATCGCTTTAAAATAAATAAATAAAATATATATTGAGACAGCTGTAAAATCATCCAACTACAACTAAACTCAACTCGATTCTCTTAATATCTCAACTCAACTCAACTCAACTCAACAACTCAATAAATAAAGATCGCAACAACTCAATAGATAAAGATCCAAGAATTCAAAATTCAAATGACTCTGCAACAGATTCAAACCAAAAGGATAAAGATAATAATAGATAGCATTTGTTTTCCTGTAACTAACTCTATGTAATTATCCATATAAATAAAGGTCAAAGCTCTTATAAAAAACTATGGGAAGCATATTCAAATATTTCAACATGGTATCAAGAGCTAGAAGCTCATACCCCTGTTAATCATGTCCACCACCAGCTCTACTACCTCATCTTCTTCTTCCTCTACGATGTCCCACTCTACCTCCTCTCCAATTAATCACACCCACCACATCACCCTCAAATTAACCAAAGATAATTACCTCTCCTGAAAAGTACAGTTGCTTCCATACGTTCGTGGTCAAAAACTTTTTAGTTATGTGGATGACAATATTACACAACCCCCTGATCTTCTTCCTCCAACTCTTCCTCCGATATGTCCCAACTATCCTGAATATGATCTATGGTTAGAACAGGACCAGCATATATTGAGCACCTTGATTTCCTCACTTTCTGAATCCATTTTCAACCACGTTGTTGGCCTTGAAACCTCTCGGATTACCCTGGAACGCATGTTTTCTGCCACTTCCCGTGCTTGTATCGTGCATACTTTGTTTCAGGTCAACACACTCAAGAAATGTGCACTTTCAATTCAAGATTATTTCAAAAAGCCAAAGCTTACTCAGATGTTCCATTCGCTATTGGTCAGCTTGTTGGTAGTGCATAACTGATTTCTTACATACTTGCTGGACTTCCCACCAAATACGATTCTCTCATCACCTCTGTCAACACTCATTTGGAACCCATGTCCCTTGATGAGCTTTTTGGTCATCTTCTTCACCATGAGATGCGCCTTGAGCAACTTGCCACCATCGCTGAACTCAACCTTCCTACTGCCAATCTTGCTGACCGTTTCAACAATACTTCTGGCAGAGGTCATTCTCCCAAACAATCTCAAAACCGAGGTGCTTCATATCATAACTGTGGACATGGTCACGGTCAAGGTCGTGGGCATGGATCTCCTTCTTCAGGAGCTCCTAGTTCCTTTACTCAAAGCCTCTCTTGCCAAATTTGTCTAAAAACATTCCACCCTGCTACAAAATGCCGGTACCAATTCGATCAAAAGTTCCAAACCCCAACACCACCTCAAACATATAACACAACAACTCAAATTCCTTCAGACCAGGCATGGTATCTTGATACAGGTGCCACTCACTACATGGCCTCCGATCTCAATAATCTTAATCTTCACATTGAGGACTACTTTGGCCAGGATCAGATGTTGGTGGGTAATGGTAAAGGTCTGCAGATACATCACATTGGTAGATCTCCTATTTTTTCTTCTTCCAAATCATTCTTTCTAAACACTGTTCTTCATGTTCCTCATATCAATAAGAGTATTTTTTTATCTATATACCAGTTTGCTAAAAACAACAATGTCTATTTTGAATTCCACCCTTCATTTTTCTGTATCAAGGATCAATTCTCAGGAGCTACTCTCCTCCATGGCAAGAGTATAAATGGCTTGTACCTACTTCATCATCTGTCCAAACTTCATCCTCGCCCAACTGCATTCTTCACAATTCGTGCCTCCCTAGATCAATGGCATTCTCGTCTTGGTCATGTCGTCGATTCGTCTTGTTTGTCAGATTCTATCTCGCTACCACATTGATGTTCTCTCCAATAAAGCCTCTACAGTGTGCTCTTCTTGTCAACTAGGCAAAAGCCATTGGCTACCATTTTATTTATCTACCTACATTTTAAATGCTCATTTAGATCTTCTATTACTGATGTATGGGGACCTTCCCCTCATATTCAACTAATAGAAATCTTTATTATTTGAGTATTGTTAATGATTTCTCTAAATACGTTTGGTTGTTTCCAATGTCATCTAAGTCATGTGTTTCTAATATTTTTCTTCAGTTTAAAACGCATATTGAAAAACAACTTGGTAAATCCATAAAATCTCTCCAATTTGATTGGGGTGGCGAATTCTACAAGCTACACTCTTTACTTGCTTCATTTGGAATTTTTCATCGTATCAGTTGCCCTCACACTCATCAACAGAATGACACGATTGAGCGCAAACACAGGCACATTGTAGAAACAGGTCTTACTCTCTTAGCCTCTTCTTCTGTCCTAAAACAATATTGAGATTCTTCTTTCTGCACTGCATTATATCTTATAAATAGATTGCCATCCTTTGTGACAAATCATAAATCTCCTATGAAACTTCTTTATCATAAAACTCCAGATTACTCCTTCCTCCGCACCTTTGGGTGCGCTTGTTGGCCTCATCTTCGGCCATATAATCATCATAAGCTTGATTACTGATCTACTCCTTGTGTGTTTCTTGGTTCTAGCGACTCTTATAAAGGGTACAAATATTTGGATCTCAATTCTGGTCGCTTATACATCTCACGGAATGTTGTTTTCAATGAATCCATTTTTCCATTTTCTAACTCTTTTACATCTACTACAAATTATAACCTTTCTGTAGGTACAAGTTTGCCTCCTACCATACACATTCTCTCTTCCTCTCCAGCAGCTCCAACTTCACATGCCATTAGTGTACCTACAGATCATTCCCTGCCTCCACCAGCTTCGGTTTCTCCTCCACCAACATCAACAAAACTTGTTTCCTCTCATACAGCACCACCAGGACCAGCTCCAACTCACCACATGCAGACAAGGTCACTGAGTCATATTTTTAAGCCCAAACAACTTGCTGATGGAACTCTTGCTCATGTACCGCGGGCCCATTTGACAGAAACAACCAGCCCAGATCATGTAGAACCCACATCCTATACTATGGCTTCAAAACATTTGGAATGACGAAAAGCCATGAATGAGGAGTTCACTTCTTTACTCTAGAATGACACTTGGGTTTTAGTTCCTCCACGATCCAAGATGAATCTCGTGGGTTGCAAATGAGTCTTCAAGATCAAAAGAAGGGCCGATGGTTCTCTTGAACGATACAAGGCCCACCTTGTTGCCAAAGGCTATCACCAGCATGAAGGGGTTGATTTTGGTGAGACTTTCAGTCCAATTATTAAGCCAATTACAATTCGAATTATATTATCATTGGCCATCTCTTCCAATTGGCATATTTGTTAACTTGACGTAAAAAATGTATTTTTACATGGTCTCATTAAAGAGGATGTTTTTTTGACTCAGCCACCAAGTTTTATACATCCTTTTTTCCTAGATCATGTCTGTCACCTAAAGAAATTGTTCTATGGACTTAAACAAGCACAATGAGCCTGGTTTTCTCGTCTCAGCTCTAAGTTGTTAGAATTGGGCTTCAAAGGATCCAAATCAGACACGTCTTTATTCATTTATAATCAAGCCACATCACCAGCTTACATTCTTATTTATGTGGATGACATTTTAATCATAGGCCCAAATTCAAAGCTTATAGCCCAGTTGATCAGCACCTTACAAAAAGCCTTTGCACTTAAAGATCTTGGCCTGCTACATTGCTTTATGGGAATTGAGGCCCACTTTACTGAATCTGGTCTTTTTCTCTCTTAACATCGATACATTATCGACCTCCTTCACAAGACCAATATGCTTAATGCTAAAGGAATATCCTCTCCCATGTCTTCGTCTTTAAGACTCTCTCAGCAAGGTGCCCCATTTGCAGATCATACACTTTATCGGAGTGTTGTTGGTTCATTACAATACCTCAACTTTACAAGACCAGACATCGCCTTCTCCGTTAACAAAGTCTGCCAGTTCATGCACCAACCCACCACTGACCACTGGACTGTCTTCAAATGTATCCTCAGTTATCTTCGAGTACATCATGGTTTATTGCTTCGTAGATCTTCAACTACACTTCAAGCTTTCTCAGATTCCTACTGGGCGGGTTGCCTAGATGACCGCCGATCAACGATAGGTTATTGTTTTTTCTTTGGTTCCAACATTATTTCATGGAGCTTTATGAAACAAAAGACAGTTTCTCGATCCAGTACCGAAGCAGAGTATCGTGCCATAGCCAACACTACCGCTGAAATTATATGGCTCCAATCCTTGCTGACTGAACTTGGCATTTCCCTCTCACAACCACCAGCCCTTTGGTGCGATAACATTGGCACCACCTACCTTACAGCCAATCCTCTCTTCCATTCCCGCACTAAACACCTCTCAATAGACTATCACTTTGTTCGGGACTTGGTTGCCAATAAGACTCTTTTTGTTCGTTTCCTTTTGTCAAAATATCAGACTACTGATGTGCTCACAAAAGCACTACCTACTGCCAGGTTTACTTCATTACGGGACAACCTCAACGTTAGGGAACTCTCGTTGAGTTTGCGGGGGGATATTGAGATAGCTGTAAAATCATCCAAGACTAAGTCCACATGCAACAACTCAACTAATAAAGATCACAACAACTCAGCAAATGAAGATCCAGGAATTCCAAATTCAAATGACTCTGCAATAGATTCAAACCAAAAGGATAAAGATAACAATAGATAGCATTTGTTTTACTGTAACTAACTCTCTGTAATTATCCATATAAATAAAGATAAAAGCTCCAGTAAACAACTATGGGAAGCATATTCAAAAATTTCAACAATATAAGATCCACAGAAAAAATTAATTTTTTAATAGTGGATCTCACTCTTTTTCAAAGCAATTATGCAGCGTTTACGTACTTTACGATTGTATGTAGAATTACTTTTCAAAATATAACAAAAAAATTAACAATCTAAAAAACATTAACAAATTAAGTAAAATATTAGAAAAACAAATATAAAAAAATATTAACTAAATTAATTGTTAAAATGCTAAAAATGAAAAGCCAGAGAGCTTTTTACAAAGGTGTGAAAACTCAAAATCTAATTTTGACTTTATTCTATTTTTATAATTTTGTTTTAATGAGGTGGTTGGCACACATACGAAGTATTAAATTATGATTGAGTAAGACATGACATTAATGTCATGTCATGTGTGTGGTCAATGGATCTAGCGAAAATTGAATTGACGAAGTTTGCTGCAAAAACTTCCAAATCGTACTACAGTCAGAAACCAAATCCAAGTTCCTATCCGTTTAATATATTTCCAAACTTTTTTTCGATTAGTGGTCAATAAATTTGATGGAGTCTGATTTTTTTGTTTAATAAAATTATTACGGAATCCCTTGTCCGGTAAGAGCACTCTAATGGTCCCTTTAAATTAGACCCAATAGATGAGGTAAAACTCCTCTATTTTACATCTATCTACAGTAAACCTGCTATATGTAGCGGGTGGTGTTCATCTTGTAAATATTTTATTATTATTTATATTCCATTTACTCCTTCATTTACTTTTACTTTGATATCTTGTAAATATTTTATTATTATTTATATTCCATTTACTCCTTCATTTACTTTTACTTTGATTTTTATCAGCGAAGCAAATTATTTTTACCTTTCATCATTTAAAACGCCTCTATTTTATTGTCTTTAAAAAAATCCAATGTTTTCTTATATTTTTTTTTATTTTGTGTATAGGACTAAATTATATTATATTGTATATAAAAATATATTGCAAGTATAAAAGAAAAACATATGGATATTGCAAATTTATAAATAGTTAGAGGAACTATTTAAAAAGAATAAAAAAATACTATTTAAATGATATGAAAAAAAAATAGATAAGTTAATGTATTATATATTATAAAAGTCAGTATGTAAAAAAAAAATAATTTTGATAATGTATTTTAAAAAATAGGATAAATAAACCATTATGAATGCTATAACTTTATGACTTTATTTTTCTATACTTTTGCCTTTTTTTTAATATATAGGAAATCGCAGTCAGTTTGGAGTTATCTTCCAACCCTTCTCCCTTCTCCATTCCCCCTCTAAAGTCCCCCCATCTTCACTAAGAGTCCTTTCCTCTCTGTTGAGAAATAATGTTATATCACCTGTGGATAAGATCTTGTACATATTTATAAGGAATGAACAATTATCTCTTGTTAAATCGATTTTATGAGATGAGTTAAGCTCATGAATTTCTTCATGGTATCAGAGCTCTAATTAATTTAGATAATAGTTTGCGTCGTGTCATCCATTTTGAGTCTTTGACTTGTTTAATAATTAATTAGAAATAGGTCAACACGACAAAACTCATTTAAATTTGTTTCATATAAATGAATTAAACTAACAAGCATAACTCATTATACATGATTAACATAATTTCACATAAAAGTTAAAATTTATATTTATTAATAATCACAATATCTTACAAAATATATATCAATATTTTTCAAATTTTAACTTATAATAAAATTAATATTACAAATCTTACATGGAAATTGGTTAAAACGAGTTATTATGTTGATCTGTTACTAATCCTGTTTATGAATATTGTTTAGCGAGTGAATCCGTTAATATAAGAGAAACACTAGTTTGCCCACCAAACTTGACCGCTCAAGTTGACCGCTGGGAAAAAATTTTTTTTTGTTTACTTAGTGATTAAGGAAGTGATTTTAAGTGTATTGAATTTTTTTTAAAATTTTTTAAAAATTTTTAAATGTATTAAAAAATTATGAAAAGAAAAAAAAAAAAAAAAAAATTACCGCTGGGCGGTACGGGTGGGGCGGCAGAGTAGCCCCACCCTTAATATAAATCTAAGAGCATTGCTATGCATCATCCTACACACCACACATTAATGTGTTTTTTAATTTTTTTTAATTTTTTTTTTAATTTTACTCTTCTTGAAATATTTATATTTTTTTATTCATCATCTATATAATACACATTTAATAAGAGAAACAAATAAAAAAAAATAAAAAGAGTTATGGTGTATTGTGTGTAGGATGATGCAAACATTAATTCTAAATCTAAATTCGCTAATTTCTTCTCGTATTTGCGTTGAATTCTCGGATACGACGTCACATATTGAGGTCCTAGTTTCAGGCCCACCCGAATTATTTTAACCCGTTTCAGATCCAGCGGAATCCGAAACAAATCGATTCGGTTCAACTTGCCATCTCGATTCTCGACAGCGATCTCGTACTCTCTCAGTCTCACTAGGCTAGGGTTTATCTCCTGTCCTCCAAATCCAAAGCTCCCCCGTCTTAAAACCCTAGACCTCCAAATGAGCTTCTGCTGGGATCGTTGACGAGCTTCACCATTTTCACTCAAATTCTTTTCCTGTCGCTCTCTGATCAATGACGATGCGGCAAAACGACAACGTGCGGTTCACTTCATCTTCTCTCAAAATCCCTCTTCCTCCACAGCCATCACCCTTCAATTTCCCATTCCGTTCCCTAGCACTAGCTTCTCAAATGGAAAATACCAGAAACTCGCTCGCTCAGCTCATTGACGCGGTCAAGGCTCGCTCCGATTTCAGACAATTCATTCCCGGATTATCTCTTTTCTGGAGTCGGTCAATTGGGTCGACTCAAGTCGCGTCTGTAACGCGGAATGGGCGCTCTGACAGTCGACTGAAGAATGTGGGTGGCGTTGGGGGGTTATTGATCGGAAAATCTTCTCTTCTGTGTTCGGCCTCATTGTCTGTGATTGGGTCTGACGAGTCGACCCGGGAAGATTCCTTGGGAACTCATATATCGCCTTCTACAAGTCAAAAAGGGACGAAGAAGAAAGGATTTTTTATACCAAAATCTCCGCTTCTCTGTTCGGCTTCGTTGGCTCTGACTCGGCCAGAAGAGCCGACGACTCAGGCCGCCGACACGTCAGGGAGGGAGACCTTGCAGAAGGGGCACTCTGCGGGTCGAGTGTATGACGAGGAGAGAGTGCTGATCAGTGAAGTGCTGGTGAGGAACAAGGATGGCGAGGAACTTGAGAGGAAGGACTTGGAAATGGAGGCATTGCAGGCGCTGAAGGCAAGCCGAGCCAACTCGGCGTTGACGGTGCGTGAGGTTCAAGAGGATGTGCATAGGATCATCCATAGTGGGTACTTTTCCTCTTGCATGCCTGTTGCTGTCGACACGCGTGACGGCATCAGATTAATGTTTCAGGTATAATTATTGGTTCAGCATAATGTTCAATGTGATATATAGAGAGTTATTCATTTATTTATTTTTATAAGTGATGTAGAAAGAGTTTGTTTCTATGAATTAATATTAAATGATGTGGCAATCGAGGCTTTCCTGTTAATGCAGTCCTTGCGAAGTTTGTAAGGCAGAATTTTGTAGTATTTTTGGAAGCAAATAAAAGACTAACAGAAAGTTAGATGATGCATGTGATGAAGGAATGTATATCCAAAGGATGAACCGTCGGTTTTAGGAGATTGATATTGTCTTTCAAATGCACTGGCTTATTAGCTTCTATTTTTATCTTGTCCATCTCCATCTTTCTTGAAAGCAGAAAATTAAATCCCACTTTATGTGGGGAGTGTTTCTCTAAGAAGTATTTCATCTCATTTTATTATTACAAATTTTCTAAATTTCTACATATTATATAATAAACAATTCAACTTTTTCAAGTCATAAAACAATAATAATATTAAAAAATAATATTCTAATAATATTTTATTCAACTTTCAACTTTTATCTCAATTCACTATCCAAACGGCACCTTCACTTTGGGTTGCTTGATATAGCTGTGGAGTTGAACTCATTTGCTAGTCCTTACGCCCCTTTGTTAGAAGCTCGTACCTATCCCCACTTCATTAAAAAAATTATTAATTTTCCTTTTATTTTTGCAAAGCTTGCTTACTTTAGATTGCTGGAGATTATCAAAAGGACAAGTTTCATTTTTACCTCCTCGGTGGAGGTGGGGTATGTAAAATCCCTGACATTATGAAAATATTGCCTTTTATAGGTAAAATGTAGGCGTAGCCTAAGTACACATGAAGTCTGCGAAATAGAACACCTAATTTTAAGTTAGGAGGAAAAGGAGTAGAATATTGCTTTCTAGTTCTCTATTTCGTATCATGCAGGACACCTCAAAGCTTTGATGCAAAAAAGAAAGAACCAGAATAGCTTTTACCTATCCAAAAATAGATATGGGAGAGATTTTACCTATTCAGAAGTATGTAAAATCTAGTTTCAGCATCCAAATTTTAACTATTTAGGGTTGCTAGAAGGTTATAAAACTTGGAGAGAGATAGGCTCACTTTAATCAAGAGCAGTAGGTGAAGAGAAGGGAATAAGAAACCTAGGCATCATAGCTATGGATCCTAGGCATCTACCTGAGAGAAGACGTGTATTGCTGCTCATATATTATCTTAATATAATACTTTTAGGGATATTTGTAGTCTTGTAGACATTTGAAGCAACCTTGTTATTGAAGCATAAGACCTGGTAGATATTGTGGTGATAGTGCTTTGTCAATGACCGGGATGCCATTCATGATATGCATTCAAAAGGTGTTGGGAAGATAGTGAATTGACATCCATTTCACATGCACGTGTTGAAATTTTCTCCAAATCTGTCTTATTATTTGTAAATTGGTAAGAAACATTTTGATATTTTTTGGGTAATTTCCTGTGCAAAATTCGAAAAGAGTATCAGTTTTTGTCTGTGATTAAATAGAAAGGAGGATCAGTTCGGGCCTACTCTTGAAAAACTCATGTGAAGCATTTTTACTTTTTAGCAGAAGTGTTTTGTTTGGTTTTGCATGAAATAGAATTTTAATATTGATTTTTATTCTGGCATAAGGTAGAACCAAACCAGGAATTCCAAGGATTGGTTTGTGAAGGAGCTAATGTTCTTCCTGCGAAGTTTCTCGAGGATTCTTTCCGTGATGGATATGGTAGGTTTTCTTTGGTCTTCTTATGTGTATAGGTCTGTGCATATGCTTGCATTTATGCGCTACTATTTTTCTTCTTAGGTTAACCAGTTTTGAAAAGTGCTCATGGGACACCTTTATTGTTTTTGAATTTTGGTGTCAAGTTGTGCAGGAAAAGTGATTAATCTCAGGCGTTTAGATGAAGTTATATCTTCCATCAATGGATGGTATATGGAACGGGGCCTTTTTGCCTTGGTTAGTGCTTGAGCTGTGAAAATTTATCATGTTTACGCTGTGTGGAAATATAAAATTATTTTTCTATGGTCTGATCGCCTTGCCAATTTATTATTATAACTTGAGGTTAGCCTTGGTCTGCGAAGACAATTATTCATATTAATGATTTTTTTCTTTTTTTAATCATTCTCAAAGGTTTCAGCTGTTGAGATTCTCTCAGGCGGCATTCTCCGGTTACAAGTTTCTGAAGCTGAGGTCAATAACATCTCCATTCGATTCCTTGACAGAAAGACGTAAGAGTTGCCTATTTGATTTACATGCATGCATGACTACCACACTCAAAATATGCAATAAAAAGCTTCTAGCAACAACAATAGTGGTAGGACTTCATGGGCCATGCCTGTTATCCTCATCAACATAATCCTTTGTTTCCTATAAAAAAAACAGTAGTGGTAGGATTTCATGACTAATTTATTCTTTATTGCTACATATTCAGTGGTGAGCCAACTACAGGGAAGACAAAACCTGAAACAATACTTCGGCAACTTACAACCAAGAAGGGACAGGTAGTTCATCTATCAATATTTTACTTTTGCTTGTAGGCTCAAATCTCTCTTCTGGCTGTCCTCCTTGTCACCATTCTGATTTATCCGCCTCTTCCTTTGTGCAAATGCCTGGTTTGACTGGTAGATCATTTGACAAGCCAATACTTAAAATAATAACAATAACAACAACAACAACAACAATAATAATAATAATAATAGTTTGACAAGCCAATGAATTCTATTATGATTATTATTTACAGGAAAATAATATTTCTAGAAATATTATTTTCCTGTAAATAATAATCATAATAGAATTCATTGGCTTGTCAAACTATTATTATTATTGTGTTTTCTGTACTTTTATAGATAATTTTTTTTGATAAGTAATAATATTATATATATCAATAAGAGTAACCAAATACACTGGATGTATACAAGAAAACACTTAGCCCATACAAGAGAGTCCCTAATGACCCAAAAATCCCATGAAACCTACCCAAAATACACCAAGCTCGAATTGGAATGTAACAAACCTCCCCAACCCCAACCCCAACCCCTTGTTTCTATAAAACTAATCCTCTACCCGAACATCCCACTACGAGATCGTCTTCACAATGCCCTCTCTTTGTTCTTCTCTCGACTTGAGCTACCTCCCTTAGTATCATAGGTGATTGCACATGAAAGACGCTTTAACTCCCTGCTTTTCTTAAAATGTGATTTGGTTTCAAGTGTGTGACTCGCCTCAATCGCAATGAGTAGAGCTTTAAATTAGTCTTCATATTCTCCTTGTTCTCCATATGAAAGCCCTAGGATTTGCTGAAGCCCGCTAAATTTATTCAGAACCCAATTTGATGGTGAACCCACTATATCGTTTAACGTTGGAAGAGAAACTAGGGGAACGACATTATCCCCAGCCATAGTACCCAACTGCACTCTCGATTCTAAAACTTCCCCCACATGAGGCACCAACGACAAACCGTCTATAGATAATTTTACTCGTAGTAACTTCTGTGGAACATGTGTTTATACTTTTGGAGGAACCAATGATTGGTTGTGTATCAGCTAAAGAAAAATGTTTTGCTGTATTTTTGCATTAAAAGTTTCTCTTACTTCTGCCTATTCTTTACTGTTTTTTACTATTATCATTTCTTATAAGGAAAATATATCCTTGTTTTCTGTTCATTATTCAATTTTTTTTGAGTGACAAACATTGACCAAATTGGAATATGAACTTCAATAATTTCCCTTTGCCATAAATGGGTCTTGCTTACAGATATGCACGGAATTTAGTTACACATAAACAGATCACTTTGAATGATCCTTCTTCAGGTCTACAGCATGCTTCAGGGAAAAAGAGATGTGGAGACTGTATTAACTATGGGAGTCATGGAAGATGTTAGCATTATTCCCCAACCTGCTGGTGGTGAGTAAAATATTTTTCTTACAAATGGATCCCCACCGAAATATATTTATTGTTAAGAGTATTATATAAAAGGTATACTATTCAGAATTGGCTTTCTTATGAGTCAACAAATCACTGTTAAACAATTGTCAATGACTACTACTACAAGCCATATTTTGATGAAATAGGATGTTACACTAGTACACAGGAAGTATAAAAGAGACTTAAAAATTAAAAATTATAATGAATGTAAAAGAGAAATAATGAATAGGAGATTTTACCTATTAAAAAAAGGGAAATGATTTGTACAAGCTTCAAATAGACAAAGCCCTTGTAAAAAAGTGGATCACACCTTAACAAGTGTAAAAAAAAAAAAAACTATTCTTTATTAGTGGGACCCACTTTTTACAAAAGGCTTGTATGAGGTTTGTCTATTTGAGACTTGCATATATCATTACTCTTAAAAAAATAATGGATAGGAGATTTTGAAGGGTTTGTATTTGTTTGATTAGATGCCTTTTCATGTGATTCGTTGTTACCTACGTAGCATCTTCCACTCGAGCCATGCCTTTCCTCACTTTACTCTTTACTATATCTTGTAGAAGTGTTCTTGCATTTGGACTCCTTCCTTCACTGTCAAACAACAACAATCGCCCCTAGTGTTGCTTATTGACGTACACAAGGTTATCTCCCTTTATATAATGCACATATAGCTAATTTATGATGTAATGACTAAGGAAGGCCAGAGCCACACCTGAGCTCATATTCCAAAAGGATTAATCAAGGTTATTACCGATAAAAAAAAAAGGATTAATCAAGGTTATAAGTGGAGCCATGGAATCAATATAAAGGGCTTAAAATTCTCTCTCCCACACTTATGGTTGGGATTGGCTCTTATACCATTTGTAACGATTCAAGGAAGGTATAAGTCACGTCTAGGCCCATACTCCAAGAGGTCTAGTCAAGGTCACAATTGGAGCCCCCTGGAATCATTATAAAGGACTTGATCTCTTCCCTCTCAAAAATTGGTAGTTGTCACTCTTGGGTATGTGCCATGTACTTTGGCTATATAAGCCCTAGGGGTTGGTGCAAGTGGTTCAAGCCTTGGTCTTAGTGGTATGTTTCTCTCCAGGTCTAAGGTTTGAATCCTCTTGGGTGCAAACAATTTCTAGGGGTCATCAGATTGGGGGAACTTCCCCTTGAACTACCCGAGGTGTACTTGCGGGAAACTCCTTGTTGGAGGGCCTGGGCACCCCTAGGATTAGTCGGGACTTTGTTCTCGGACACTCGTTGCCAATAAAAAAAAAGGTACTTGGGCTATGCCTATAATCATCAATAAATTTCTTATTTACTGATAAAAAAAAAAGCCCTTGATCATGTTACTGGCCCATATGATGCCTCACCCCCTTCCCTCTAAAAGTAAATGCACATCATAAACATCCATATTGTACAACCTATTGATCTGATATTTTGTCAGTGAAACTTTTTTTTTTTTTTTTTTATCAGGAAAACAACTTTTTTGGATTGTTTTTCTTAGGCTTAGATTTTTTCAGGTTGAAAGCTGACAATTATTGACACTCACCTCCTAATAATGTTGCTTTGTTGGTTCTATTTTTATGTCCAATATAATTTCATATTTTTGCTATTTTTTTTGTTTTCACTATGGTAGATACTGGTAAGGTTGATATGGTAATGAATGTTGTCGAGCGTCCAAGTGNCATATTTTTGCTATTTTTTTTGTTTTCACTATGGTAGATACTGGTAAGGTTGATATGGTAATGAATGTTGTCGAGCGTCCAAGTGGTGGTTTTTCTGCTGGTGGCGGAATATCAAGTGGGTAAGTGTGTTGGTTTGAAGGACAATATCACGCATACAATCTGACTAAAAATGGACTTTTTTTCTGGATGATTTCTACTTAATGATATAAAAATATGATATTTACTTGGTGATATTTCAATTTATAGGATTACAAGTGGCCCTCTATCAGGACTCATTGGAAGGTATGGTTACAGACCACATTATCTGTTCGGTATATTTTCCAGTTCTAATTATTTTTCCTTCTTCATCACACGTGATAATGTAGATTTTATTTTTTTTAAGTAACTTTTC
>QEOT01009012.1:2065-32150 GCA_003123785.1 Pterocarya stenoptera | reverse complement strand
TTTTTTTTTTTTTTTTTTTTTTTAAATAGAGTATTCAAAGATTACAGACTCCAAATTGTATTTGGCATTATCTTTTTCTTTTTGTTGAATTCAGGTGGCACATGCAGGTATTGTGAATCTTCTCAAATGATGGCCTTTGAGACCGCCATATAAATATATATTTATATATATATATATATATATATAGCTATCAACTTAATAATGTTTGAGTTCCTTCTTACATGAATCTTCTCATGTAGGAAGGAACTCATGACAAGCTCAACTGATACCACGTGAAAACACGATTAGCTAGCTTAATTTCCTAGCTAGCTAGCGATCGATAAAGTCGACACCAGTACTAGTATTAATTAACCATGGTTACTAATTTCCCTCTATGGAAACCATGCAATTTGCAGACGTTAATCCAGATGGCATGATTTACATTAATTAGGGAAACCTCTAAATTCCACCCATCTTGGAGATCACCATTTCTGTCCATCGAATTGGCTGATATGATCCAAATTTATTATTCGAATAATGCTCAATTTATGTGTAGTTTCCATAGGAAAGACGTGTAGGTACCATGCTTAATTAATATTGAGGCTGAAGATCATCACGGCCTGTTTTCAATCTAAAATTTGTCTTCATTGAATATACTATATATATATATATTACATCAATGCCTGAAAATATATAAAAAATAACCATTTGCTTAAAGATAAAGTAATGCACAAAAGAATAGAGAAAGTCAGAAAGCCTCAAACTTCTGTGCATTCAGCCATAAAAAATACACTAGTAATCATATTCTTCCATCTCTTGTCTAGAACTTGGATTTGATATCATCGACAACGTTCTTATCAACTTGGAAGGCCCTTGCAAGAATGTCACTTGCGATTTCTGGCGTAGACCCAAACAACACATTCGGAATTGAGACAATACCAGGGTTTTGACTGTTCAGAGCAACAATGGCAACGGCATTCGTAGAACCTACATTTACTTGGTAGTGAACGAGACCCAAGGGGAAGACAAAGACATCGCCCTTTCCTAGCACCTTTGTGATGAGACGGTAATTGTCCGGGTTGGATGTGACAAAACCAACTTCGACCTTTCCTTCCAAGACTGTTATAATTTCGGTGGCTCGAGGGTGGGTGTGAGGTGGGTTGAAACCTCCGGGTGCGTAATCAACGCGGGAAATGGAGATGCCAAGCATGTTTAGCCCTCCTACTTGGGCTACAGTCACCGGTGTCAGCCTTGCCCCGAATGGGGCGTTTGTTGTGTTGCCTGCTATGTGTAGTCCACTGAAGAAGAAGTCATCTGCTTGAACCAGCTTGGGATCCTTGCAGGCCAAACCATTCACTAGAACTGCCATTTATAGAAAAGAATCATGTAAATTATGAATTAAAAAGACTCGCACATATATAAATACAGCATGGCCTAATTAATTTCAAGTACAGTTTTTACAGCCGCGCCTTAGAAATGGAGATGCAGAAGCAAAACTTGCGATCATGACAAAGGTCGAAACATATTTGATGCTAATTATGTTTGGTTTTGTACGTACCTGAACTTGTTCTATCTGCAACGCAAAAATCTTGAAGTGGGCTTGGGTCAGATGCCAAGGAACTGACGGTAAAAGACACAGCGAGGAGTCCTAGCAAGAAGCTGATGCGAGAAGCCATTTCAATAATGTAGTTCGATCGGGTGTGAGGTTGGGAAGTTTCAAGTTTTGGGGGTAGGAATAAAGCTTCAAAAACAAGTATTTTGGGAGAAAGATTTATGGAACATGCCTATCTAAAGCGAAGAGGTTGAGATATATATAGCATCAAGTTTGTTCATGAGTGCCCCCAAAGAAGAGTTCCATCTGTATACGTACGCGTAGTGAAACGAACGTTCAGAGTTCAAAGTCTCAGAAAGACTGCATTAATTAATTATATTATCTACTCCCAACTTATGGAAGATAAGATTCAGGAGTTGACTTTTCGATCCGGGTCTGCCTTCATGCATGTTCTTTGAACTTGCCGGCTCTGAAAATTTTAAATCCTGGCCGTTCTGGGATATGCCATGCACCTTGCGTGAATTTTAAACGCCAGCTTCTTTCCTTGACCTCCTCTCTTCTTCCGAAAAACTATCGTCTAAAAGCACACAGTTTTTCATCCAAAAATCGAAAAGTCGGACCCATTTAGTTGTTATAAATTAGAAGACAACAATATGAGAAAGCTGCCGACGTGATTTTTTATTTTATTTTTTTGTCTATACAAAATGCACCAGTTTTTTTAGTAGCATCTTCCAGGCCGTCGGATCATGCAATGAGAGGCCTCGATGTTCCTAGTTTCAAATTTAAAAAAAAAAAAGTTTGTCTGGATCGATGGTTCTAAATCCACATTTATTGGATGGCAGCTGTGATCAGAGAGATATGCAGGACAATTAAAGGAATTCAAAGAGTATACGTACATTACGTACGTGCGTACGTAATAATTCGGTCATGACCAAAAATACAACGCACTACGTCCAAGGAGTCCAAGAAAGCAATGAAACTTTAATACGTAACGTATAATGTACGTATTTCTATAAATGTGCATTATCTTGCCGGTGGTCTGACTATTCCAATGCAGTACATGTTTAAAACTTTTAATATATGTAGCTAGTTAGGTAAACAATCATGTTGAGCTAATCAGCTTATTCATTTTCAAGAACATATATCTTGAATATATATATATATATATAAATATATATATATATATTCTCCAACCTAACAAGATTGATACAATTAGCAATTACCGTACGCGCGTTTGAAAGAATAACCGATGCATGTATTAATTAAGTGCTAGTAATTTCACAAATTATCGTGAAGAGAATGTTTGCATTCTTGTATATTAAAACATTGTATCGTTTGTTTACTAACTTCTATTGGGGAGAGTTTATTGGTAAACAAAAGAAAAGGTGGATTTCTTGGATGATGCTTTGCAGATTAGCAATGGAGAATGTGGATTGGGGCTTCCAAGCTTACACGGATGATGATGTCGTGAACTCATTGGAATGTAAACTAGCCTAGCTAGTTGGCTGTTTCGTGAGGGAAAAGTACAGTAATATTATCTTGAATTTTTAGGCCACTAGCTAGCTATTGTTAAGTCCTATCACCCACTACAAGAAATTTGACTTTTAGGGACGAAAATTTCGTCCCTAAAAGTCATTTTTGGAGATAAATTTTTTATTTCATCTCCAAAACTGTCTTAGATAAAAAATTCGTTCAAATGGAAAAATATCTATTCGAACGGAATATTTTGTGACAAAAAAATCGTCTCAAAAAGAAAAAATTTTCGAACGGAAAAAAAAATATTCGAACCACCATTTAATGTATGTTTAGTAAGTGATATTGGCGGGAAATTAAAATTTTTTTTACCTGGACAAGTTAATAACCATACGAACTTTAATTTATTACTTCTAACGGACATTTTTTCTATTAATTTTTTTATCATCATTAATTTGTACACATATTTTTAATTTTGTTTTCCCGGAAAAAATGATTTCTTTTATGTTAAATTATATAAATATAACTTTATAGCTAGTATCATTTTTTATATTATCATGAACGGCAAGTAAAATGAAAAAAATAAAAATAAAATAGCAAACATAAAAAATAAAAACCATACATTAATTACATCTCAACTATATAATGTTCAATATAACATAAAAAAGTAAAATAATAACTAAAACGACTATTTGCTGCTAAGCAGATCAACATCCTCTTGTAACATTTTAATCTGTCCATCCAAATCCTTAAGCTTCTCCATGATGGGCTCAACAAACTCAACAAACAGAGCTCGTACCTGATCCAAAGTAGCCCCAGGAGGCTGTCTCTCAACAGCGGTAGTAGTAGTAGAAGCTGGATCGGTAGGCGGAGCACTAGGCTGTCCTGCTGTAGTCTTCCTCACGTGCTCCTCTCTCTTGCTGAATGTGATATTGTTAAGGGGCCCCATCTGTGGCAACCTCCGCTCAGTCGCAGACACTGTAACCCCTGATCGGAGTAGGAGGTTAGATATCAGTAGTGCAGATAGTAGACTACCTCCACTTACATAGCATGACTCCGATCGAATGCGGTAGAAGAAATACAAGGCCAGATCAATGGGGTCCCCCTGCGCTATCCGCAACAAAAATCTGGCTCGATATATCCCGAAATCAATCTTGTGTTTTTTCGGGTTGATGTTATAGTCAACAATCAAGTTAAGCATTCTAAAAAATGCTTTACAGTCGGCCTGTCGGATCACCTTGCTCCCATCATATGGAGAAGCCGAAGGGTCTTGCACTAGATGACGCACCTGATCGTTTGTGAGACCATCATCAGGTAGATCCTCATCCTCACTACCATCGTCACTATCATGCGGCTCTACATTTGGGGCTACTGTGGAGAATGCGGCCGGTGTGTTGGAATCAAATGGTATTGCAGCCGCTCGTCCTGATGTAGCCACTCCAGGATATGCGCCGACCTCGCGCCGGATGTTAAGGAACTCAGCAATAATAAGGGGAGAGAAATTAATACTCACTCCCCGGATTGATAAAGTGTAGAAGAGAGCATCTAGACTCTCATCTCCCATGGCACAGTAAAACTTACCGACCATCTCTCAGTATGCAATTCCTTGCTACTGACAGATCGGTACCCATCCCCGCTGGGTGAAGATGAGCTGTATGCTCTGTCCCTCCCATGAAAGATCTGAGAAGTCAGATAAAATGATTTGACGCTCAACGAGAATAGGCCTCAAGTCCTGAGCATGAGCTAGTCCAGTGCTACTTTCACTGACCTGATCTCTTGCATGTTTTCTTCCGTTAGATGCCATTAGTATACTGTTTAAGCTCAAAAAAATTAAGTATATAATTATAAATATTATATTTAAAATATATTATTGAAGAATTAAACTATATTGAACTGAATAGAAATAACTAGTTCGAACGAAACATATTCTATTTGAAACTTATAAAATTATTCGAATGGAAGATTCTGTTCTATCGAACTGGCAATTAATACTCGTTCGAACTAGATTTTTTTGTTTGAACATAAATAAATCTATTTGGCAACTTCACTTTCAAATGGAATAAAATGTGTTCGAACGAGATCGAAGCCAAACAGCCATGGCCAAAACTCTCATCTACACCAAAACTATATGTTTTAATCGGTATAAATGATGTAGGAGTGAATCTCAATCATTTCTACAGATTAAAAACTTGTTAGTCGGATCAACTACACCAAAATGGGAGGATTTCCTCCCAAACAAAACCAATTTTTCGAAAAAAAATTAACCAATAGAGCTGGAGAGTTGGACCATACTTCTTAGAAGTTGAAATAAGTTGTTCCTACGACGATTGAGTGGCGATTGTGGCGACGAAGATAAGGGGCGACTCGGAGCCTCTCGGCGGTGAGGGTTCAAATGGGTTTGATGCAAATCGAACTAGGCATATAATGACAGTGACGTCTCGTTCGAACGGGATAATTACCCGTTCGAACGGTATACTAACCGTTTGAATGGAATAAGGTATTCGTTCGAACGGTTATTATCCCAATATAATTTGTAATTATATTACTATACTAATATATAATATACTAATATTACAAAGTACAAAATTATAAAAATAATACTAACAATAGTATTATAATATTTTAAGATACAAGTTAATATAATTAGTATATATATATATAATACTTATTAGTTATAGTAGCCTAGTACAATAAGTACTATATTATATCCTAGTTACTATATAGTTATAACTATTGAATGAGTTATGATAACTATAAAAGTTAATACGATTAATATATATAGTACTTATTAGTTATATAGCTAGTACAATAAGTATTATATTATATCCTAGTTACTATATAAGTACTATACTATATATTAATAGAAAAATACTATATAATTACTATATAAGTACTATATAGTATGATATGGTATATTAATAGAAAGAAACTATTGAATAAGTTCTATAAGTGCTAGACTATATAAGTACTATACTATATAAGTACTATAGTCAGGGTTGGAACTATCACCTGTGCATAATCTTCCTATACTATATTGATGAGACATCTTTAGAGAGATAGAGAGAGTATGTGAATAATTTATTTTCTTTTGTAAAGAATTTAGTAGTTATTAAAATGTTTTTTTTTTGTTCACTTATACAATTACATATAAAATTGTATAATTTTATAACGTATAATTATTTTTTTATATAGTCACGTATAAAAAGTACATATTACTTATGCTGACACATACCACGCACTTTGCTGATCACCCCCCAGATACCAAATCCTAATTCCGCCCCTGACTATAGTGTAATATTATATAAGTACTATATATTAATAGAAAAATGTTTGGGAGCCCGTTTTGGGCTTTCCTATTTTTTGCCCAATTGGGGAAAGATTTTTTTATTTAATTTTTTTTTCTTTTGTTTAAAATATTTAAAAGTGTTAAATATTTGATGTAAAAAGAAATCCAAAAATGTTAGACTTTGGATATAAAATACCAAATAGTATATACTCTAGATTAGAAATAAAGTTGCTATAGATTAAAATACTTTATTATTATCTATATGTGATTATTTATATAGATCATAATACAATTTTTAGTTAGAATTAATAAAGTACCGTTCGAACGAATTTATCTCGTGAAATGTATTTGGTAGGAAGTTTCGCGCCAAATACTTTGGATGTCAATTTGTTCAAACGGAAAAATTTCGCATTTGAACATGACAATCTTTTTTCTTTTGGGCATTTGTAGAATATGCCAAGAAATATTCTATTTTTTTGTTCAAACTAGTAACTTTCGCGTTCGAACTAGTAACAAAAATTAAATTGCGGCAAATTGCAGAATATTCTATTTCACAGATTCAAATACTACAACCTCCAGTTCATTTTCATTTTATGCGAAATTTTGAGAGACTTGTGGAATGAGAGAGAGTTGTGGAGAGATAGAGGAACATGCTTGGCCTACAAGAGAAGGGATTCTTGAGAGAAAGCTTGGGTTTATAAAAGTAAGTAATATTTTTTGAAATTTTTTTTTTTTGTATTCCGATTTTTATAACAAATTGGTTTATTGGACATGGTTTGGGGTTATGCCATAATGTGTTTTATGGTATTGTAGGTATTGTATATTGATGTTTGGCTTGGATTGCTTAAATTTGAGGTAATATTTCTAATTTTTAGGTTTTTGATAATTTATAGTTTTTAATAACATATGTTAAGCTATTTTGGTATATTTTTATTTCTACAATCCCATTTGCAATGTATCCTATTCTAATATGCATCTTATGAGAATAATGTAGTGAAAATTTTATTTTTTGGATAAGAAATTTGGTCTCTGTTTCATGTTTGAAATCTAGGCTAGTACCGTTCGAATGCTATAATACCTGTTCGAACAGAATGAATTAAAATGGAATATGGCTTGGTATCGTTTGAATAGTATAATATCCGTTCGAACATAATGAATTAAAATAGAAACTTATAATATATTATAACATAGGAATTGAAAACACTTAAATTAATAAATAATAGTTTTAGGATATTTATAGTTATGAAAAACTATATACATAATATATTAATAAAATATTTTTGTACTAATATTAAAGTGGAAACTTATAATTTAATATAACATAGGAATTGAAAACACTTAAATTATATAACATAGGAATCGATTACACTTAAATTAATACATAGTAGTTATAAAATATTTAAGATGGAAACTTATAATATATAATATAACATAGGAATTGATTACACTTAGATTAATAAATAGTAGTTTAAATATTTGAGATGGAAACTTATAATATATAAATTAACATAGGAATCGATTACACTTACATTAATAAATAGTAGTTATAAAATATTTAAGATGGAAACTTATAATATATAATATAACATAAGAATTGATTACACTTACATTAATAAATAGTAGTTATAAAATATTTAAAATGGAAACTTATAATATAATATAACATAGGAATCGATTACACTTACATTAATAATATTATGTAATTTTGCACATATATTTGCTTTGCTTTTAAATTTATCCAATAATTGTAGGGGTTGGAGTGTTTTAGATTTTTGGATTATTTTTATATGTATTTAAACCTTAGACCTGTTCGAGAGTTGTGGCCAAATCATGTTTTTGGGTACAATTCTTGAATTGTCCAAAGTGGACAGTTTGGAATTCTATCATCTATATGGCAGATATATTCAGTTTAAACTCTTGTGGTAGTCAATTAAAATTTTGATTCAGTGTCTTCTTACATTTTTCAGGTATGTGGCCTGTAAGTTCTTCGGCCCATGAATATGGTTGACGACTTATCCTGATTAACATACTTGGAGAATTGTAGGAAAATGCTGTCGAGATTTTTACTAACATAGGAGTTTTTGACTGAGTATATATGCAATATAGATGATAGTCTCTCAAATGGGAGAGGATAAACTACCCTATAAAATAAATGGATCACGTTTGAATATACTTTTGATAGTGTTTATCCCATGAATTGGATTTTTTGATAGACATTCGATGAATCACAGATTTTAGCAATGGATAAAAGTTGGATGCTATTGGGAGATAGACTTGAGCAAGACTATAAGGAGTATACACATGGGGTGGAGTTTTTTCTAGAGTTTGCTCGCATGAGTGTTGATAGTCGAGGATATATAAAATGTATGTGCAAGAAGTGCAAGAATCTTAATTCTTATAATCTTAGTTCTTATAATTTGTAAATGGAATCGATTCTAAATACTCACCTTGGGTCTTACATAGCGAACCATTTCCCAAATGAGTTAGATTTAGCAGTCAGACCAATCAAGTAGAGAAGGGTAATGACATTGACATAGAGGACATTAATGTGGATGATCTTGATGACAGTGACGATAATGGAGAGGATATGACTGAGATGTTAGGTGATCTGGGTGCAGAAATGTTTGGAATGAGGGATGGAGAATGAACATTTGCACAATCATTTGAGGGAAATGATAACTTTGGAAGACTGTGAGAGGATGCACAAAGAGAGTTGTATGATGGGTGTACTTGTCATAGTAAGTTGTCTTTCACGGTGAGGTTGCTTCATATTAAGTCTATTTGTCGTATTTCTCCAAAGCTATTGACATGTTACTTGAATTATTTAAAGAGGCACTTCCTCAGGATAATGTAGTATCCCGTAATTTTTATGAAGCGAAGCAATTGAAGTGAGGGCTAGGATTTGATTATAACATCATCCACGCTTATAAAAATGATTGTATTTTTTACTGGCAGTAATATGCAGAATTTGACTAATGCCTAGTGTGTCATGAGTCAAGATGGGCATCCGATAAATGTAATGTACCCCACAAAGTTTTAAGGCATTTTTCGTTGATTCCTCAACTTCAAAGACTGTTTACGTTGAGGTTAATTGTGAAAGATATGTCTTAGCATCACACAGAAAGAGTCCAAAATGAAAGCTTCTTTTCGCATCCTGCAGATTTTTTACAATGAAATAAATTTGACGTCGAGTATCCTTGATTTGCCGAAGAACCTCGCAATATACATCTTGGTTTAGCAACGGATGGTTTTAATCCGTTTGGCAACATGAGCACTTCTCATAGTACTTGGCCTGTCATTTTAATGCCCTATAACTTGCCACCTTGGAAGTGTATGAAGGATCCATATTTTATGATGACTCTATTGATACCACGGCCAAGGTCACCAGGGAATGAATTAGATGTATATTTGCAACCATTGATTGCGGAGTTGAAAGAGTTGTGGGATAAGGGTGTCAGTACATATGATGTGGCTTCGTCGCGGGAGTTCAAGATGCATGCTGTAGTGATGTGGACAATAAATGATTTTTCAGCACATAAAAATTTGTCTAGGTAGAGCACAAAAGGTAAATTGGCTTGTCCTGTTTGTAATAAAGATACACAGTCTCAATGGTTGAGTCATGGTAGGAAATTATGTTTTATGGGACATCATTGTTATTTACCACATGATCATAAATGGAGTTCAAATAAAGCTATGTTTGATGGAATGATTGAGTGTAGGTCATCACCGCTAGAGTTGTCTGGGATATTATCGTGTAGTTAGGGAATGTTTCAGAAAACAGATTTGGGAAGGATACTAGAGTTTGAAAGAGAAAATGACAAGCAGTGGAGTTGAATTGGACAAAAAAAAGTATTTTCTTTGATTTACCATATTGGTCTACATTAACACTGCGCCACAATCTAGATGTTATGCACATTGAAAAGAATATATGTGAGAATATATTGGGCATTCTGATGTCAATAGAAGGGAAGACAAAAGATACAACTAACTCTCGTAAAGACTTGAAAGAGTTGGGGATAAGATCGGAGTTACATTTGCAAGATAATGGGTCGTCAGCATATATGCCCATTGGATGGTATACATTCTCAAATGATGAGAGAAATAAATTTTGTGATTGGTTCATGAAAATCAAATTACTCGTTGGCTATGCTTCAAACATGTCAAGATGTGTTCAAACACATGATTGGAAGATAATTGGTCTTAAAAGTCACGATTGTCATGTATGTTTGCAGAGTCTGCTGCAAGTTGATGTGCGTGGAAAGCTTACTCAAGATGTTCGTATAGCTCTCACAGAATTAGGGAGATTTTTCAGAGACATTTGAAGCTGAACATTGAAAGTAGATGCACTGTTAAAAATGGAAGCTGACATTGCAGTAATATTGTGCAAATTGGAGAGTTTGTACCCGCCTTCATTCTTTGATATAATGGTTCATTTGGCTATGCACCTACCTCGTGAGGCTTTAGTCGCTGGTCCAGTTCAGTATAGATGGATGTATCCAATTGAACATTTTTTGAAAAAATTGAAGCGAGATGTGAGGAATAAAACTCATTCAAAAGGGTCGATTGCTGAGTCATATATTGATAATGAGTGGCAAACCTTTTGTTCAATATATTTTCGTTGGGTTGATACTAGATTTACAAGACCAGACCAAAATTATGAAGGTGGAAGAGAGATGAGAGTCTCATCGACATTTACCATGTTTTCCCAGAGAGTACGTCCCATAGGTGCACAAGGGGCTACGACCTATGTGGGCGAGAGTTTAGAAGAGCTCGATGATATGTCTTGAATAATTGTGCAGAGATTGACCACTACTTGAGGTTAGTGATGATCCTTTAAATTAACCATGTATGATAATGTAACATTTTTTGTTACTACAAATTAACCATTCACACAAACATGCACAATGAACATATACAACTACTTCGCACGAATGGTGTAATTGACATAGAAAAGACGCATGAAGAGGAATTTGTTTCATGGTTTGAACATATAGTATTACTATAAGGTCCCATTTTATGATACGAATTTCATACCACTAAACTCTATTATTTTTTTTATATAATAATATTTATTGATGTAGGTTGTATCGAAATATGATGAAAATTCAGAAGAAATTTCACCAGAACTGTATGCTCTGGCATGTGGTCCGTCTAAGCGAACCATCCAGTACTCAGGATGTTTGGTGCGTGGATATAGATTTTATACAGCTGACAGAGAACGGTATAGGAAAATTCAAAATTGTGGGGTTGTAGTCGAAGGAAGTCATGGGGATGATAACATTGACTTCTATGGAATTGTGAAAGATATTATAGTGTTGAAATACGTGGGAGGATATATGGTCTGGTTATTTAAATATAATTGGTGGGATGTCTTAAATCCTAGGTTGGAAGAGTGTAACGATGATTATTTGTAAGTGTCAATATATCTCGCACATGGTATGAGGACGATCCCTTCGTTCTCGCGTGCTAAGCGAATCAAGTTTTTTGTTTAGATAATCCGGAGTACGGAAACCCATGGTGGGTAGTGGAGAAGTTTGCACCAAGAAATGTATATGATACTATTCCAAAGATAGACGAACCTTCAGAAGAAGTTAATAATCCAGCAAATGAAGAAGCATATCAAGAAAACGAATTAGGCATCAATCTATTTGTTGATCTCAGCCAATATGATATGGTTCCATTGCGTAGAGAAGATGTTCAACCCGAAGTAATTGAGGGTGAAATATCAGAAGACGATGAATCAACTAAAGTGTCTAGCGAGGATGAGGGCAACTGGTCTAGCAAAACGGATAGTGAATAAATTTCAAACATAAATTTTTGTAAGTATTATTCTTATAAATATTCGTAACACTTGTTTGAATAATAATTTGTTACAATTTCAAATAGATATGCCTCCTAAACGTAAAGCAACACGTTTGCCATCCCATCCATTACTGAGTCTCCGTGTGGTTCACCTACCATGAATAGTGAGCCAACACTACCAGACTCAGAAGTAGGTATTTTATCAAATTAAATACCACAGTTTATGACCAATTTAAGTAATATATGTATAAAATAAAATTATTTAATTGAAATACTTGCTTTAATTACTGTATATATAGTTGTTGTAAGCAAGCGCCGAGGTAGAGGCACTACGAGGGGTATCTGCATAGAGAAAGTAAGAAAAATTGATAAAATTAAAGTTGATATTCCTTGTTATCACACCGGTGGCTCCGAAGATTCAGCAGCGTGGCTTGCTTCTTTTGTTGGTACGCTTACTGGCACGTATGCACCAATTGCTACATCCTCTTGGTCTAAAGTTTCCCAAGATGTGAAAGACCATATAAAAAATCGTTGCTTGGTGATAAGCTACATCTCAAGTAACTAAGTATTATTCATATAACTTTTTGGATATTTTGTATTTATATTAATTGTTTATAATTATTGAAAGGATGAGTATGAGCTTAATTTTGGCCGACGAGAGGATCGCTTAACGGTTGAGGAGCTGATGTTGAATACATTTCGGAGGTACAAAGGTCATTGCCATGCACACTATAAGAAGTTCAATACTACAATAGAGGCGTGCCAAAATCCATTCCAAGCAATACCACCAAATAAATGGGAGAAGGTTTGTGTTATATTTGAAGATCCTGTTTATCAGGTAATTTCACTGTTATCTATTTTTAATAGTATATGATAAATGTATAAAACATATAGATATAATTTTTTTTAGCAATTGAGTACTGTGAACAAAGCAAATAGATCAAACTAAAGATACACCATCATACGGATTCTCGATCTTTTCATCGTTTGTCTAACAAAATGGTAAGTTATTCTACTCCCCGTTAAATATTAACATATAATACACTTTTCTGATTTAAGTTCTAAAATATATATTTTTTTTTTGCAAAAAGAAGAAGTCCTGCTGACTATCATCTGACCCAATTGTATGCAAAATCACATAAAAATCGTGATGGTGTTTGGACCAGTCCCGAAGCAGAGGCAAATTATGTAAGTTTAAATTTTTTTAATTCCATTGTGATTATATATTTTTGTTACTTATATTAACTAGTATGTTTGTTTTTGTAGGAGAAGATGATATCTCTCAAGGAAGCTGTTGCGGATCCATCTGATGCATCATCTGTCAACGATGCTCAGATCTTTTCTCAAGTTCTTGGATTACGTTTTGGATATTTGAGGAGCTTAGAACATTGCATTAAGCCATCCTCAATATCATCATCCTCTTCTCGAGCCAGATTGAGTGACGACAAGACTAAAGAATTGGAGGAAGCAACATTTGAGATAGAACGATTGAGATCCAAGGAAAAAGAGTTGCTGACCAGATTAGATCAAGCAGCAGATTTTGAGGTAAGATTAGAAGAAAACATGTAGAAGAGACTGGAGATGGAGGTATAAAAAGCTATGCTTCAGTTTTAATCAATTATGTCACAAAACTCTATACCACCACCACAATTGAAAAAATTAATTCTTACTTTCATTTTCTTTGTATTATTTTTTGAAAAAATTTGAACAATTGATGTTTGAATTATAATTTGTGTAATACTAGTATGGTATTTTTAATTAATAAAATTCTGTTCTGTATGATTAATACTGTTCGAACGGTAAATAACAATTCCAACACGAGAAATGACCATTTCTAATTCCATTCGAATAAAAACATAACCATTCGAACAATAAATAAGCCATTTGAACTCGAAATACAGTTCGAATAGATGTAATTTACATCCGAACAAAAGTCATTTGAACAAAAATGATTCGTTCGAACATTCATTTCATTCGAATAGTATCAAATATTGTTATTTGTTCGATTCAAATTTTTATTCCGTTTGAATGGTCGGGTCGGTTTGAACTGAAAAATATTGCATTCAAACAATTTTTTGAGACGAAATTTGTTTGTCTAAAAAAAAATTTCCCGTTCATATAGTTTCGACTGGTTTCGTAAAATTTTATCCCTAAAAGTGATTTTTGGAGACGAAATTCAAAAACATTTTGAGACAACCTTTTAGAGACAAATTGGAGACGAAATTTTTTCATCCCCAATTCTTTTTTGGGATGAAATTGGGGTTTTTTGAGACAATTTTTTGTCTCAAATAAGCATTTCTCTTGTAGTGACTGATCTAGAAGACAAAGACACTTGTCAAATCCTTTCATTTTTTAATATATATATATATATAGGAAAGTTTGTGGGACATAAAATAAAATGAAAATATTAATTTATGAATAATCTACATCCCCACGGGGTTCCCACTGGGAGCTCCTGTTAGAGTCTAGCAAGTGATTTTTTGTGTGTTTTTTTAAGTTCTTTTTTTATAATATTTTTTAAATAATTTTAATTATTTAAAAAAATAATTTTTTTTTTATTTTACTTCGTGATTAAGGAATTATTTTTTAATGATTATTTTTTACTTTCTAATTATGGAAGTGTTTTTTAATGATGTTCTAAATTTATTTTATTTTTTTAAAATATTTAAAAGTGTTAAAAAATCTATATAAAAAATAACTTAAAAAAAACATATGAAAAAAATACTAGACCCCAGCGGAGCTGTAGCATTGTAGCATTGTCCTTAATTTATAGTTTGAGAACTTTTACCATTACTAAAGGCTCTATATAACATTAACGTTTATTTTCGGAATATTTATTTGTTTATTTATAGCTTCATATTATTAGAAGAAAACATTACAAATTAAGTGTTTTTGTCTAGCCAAATGGCCCAAGAAACACCAACACGAACATTATCACACCATATCTCGTTATTATCAACATTCCAAACATATCGAACAAGCCAGTGTACTGCCTCGTCCCTAATCTATTAACATGTTGAACCTTGCATATTCTGAACATGTTGGCCGTGTACTTAGACTATATGATTATAATTGTTTTGATGTCTGGGTTCTGGATTTTATACTTTATATGTATCTTCCAAGTGTCGTGTTTGTAACCACGGTTTTCCTCTGCTACAAGTGAGGGCAATCAATAAAATTGTGGTTTCATCATCTTCTAAAAATAAAAATAAAAATAAAAAAAATTATTCTGAACAGTTGCATAAGTCTCTTTGTTTCTTATGTTCCTTGAATGGCTAGAATCGATCTTTTATATGCACCATTGATCTATATTGAAAGGCTTGATTTGATATGCTCTTGAAGTAATTTCTAAATCTTGAAATATTATTATCTTTTCTAGTTAAGATGACACGGGTGTGTTTGAGGATTAGCCCAATGAATCTAATGAAGCCACTAATTAACCCCAATGACTCCAAAGACCAACTCATTACCTAGCCTATTGTCCAGCATGTTTTTTGAAACATCATTCTAGGAATATTCTGTATGACTTAGCCAGCAAGCTATATGTCATTGGAAAGCCTCATGTCTCTAGTTTCCAACACATCAAACAATATGCAATTTGAAGTTTTCTAGAGGAAGTTATAAGAATTTTACTGAAGGGTGTGTAAGGCTAGTGGGATGTTGCGAATTTTCAGATTTTTTCTTGTCTTTTGGAATTCTCTAGGCAATAGTCTTTTGAAATTCTCATGTCTTTTGGAATTACCCATGCTTGGAGGGTTGTTCCAAGTTTTCATATATAAACCCATATGTGACGCCCCGACTCCCACGTACAAAAAGCCTTGGGAATCGTGACGTCAGGATGATGACACACGGTCACACATCCCAACGAACAAGTGCCAAGTGTGAGCAACAAATAAACAGTGCACAAAATAAATACGCAGCGGATAATAATAATTAAGTCTCTAGTACCAGAATTTTAGTTTAATACAGATATCCAAATACAAAGCGTTTAAAACATAAACCAAATGTCCCATAAAATATACAAAAGCAGAAAAAGAAATATAACTCGAGTGATCCCAGATCACTCCTCCGGCGGAGCCAAATCCTCAGACTCGGCACCTACATCATCATAATCAAATCTGCAGTACCATTAAATGGTACCACAGGTAAGTTATAACCTAACCAATCCTGAAATAAAAACATATTTAAGCAACTAATCATGCATGCCCATGATGCAATATGCAATAAATGCAACTCACGCCAAAAATCACGTTTTGGCCCAAAAACATTAACCCGTCATTGTCCCCGAAAATGACACACAAAATCAACTCACGCTATTTTCCCAGAAAACAGCCATTTTCCATTTATCCATTAATTCATATGCACCATGGTCTCCCCTATGGACCATCCGCACGTCCTGACTAATTTACGAGTGATGCCCAGTTCCGTACCCGGTGCGTTCGTGGCCAGGTCATCCTCTAGCCCCCGCCAGCAGAAGGGCCACGGAGTCGGCACGTCCAACGTCCGATCCCGTTGTCGCCCGGCGACAACCCAGGGGACGTCACTCAGTATATTCCGCTCCCGAGTGACCAGAGGAGCTCCACCGAGATAATGCCCCATCTCGGCTTGGGGTCGTGATACACACGCACCCACAAATCCATTTCCTCATGAAAATCTAGTTTTCAAAATAATCACATGATCATGAATGCAATTACACGAAAACCCAGTTTTCATTTTACAAACATGAACATGCGTGCAATATGCAATGTACCACTCACAATAATCACAACCAACAACCAATCAGAACACAATATAACCAACATACAATTACTCCGACCTCAATCCATCCATCCCCAAATTCTCCTCGGACTCAGTCCGGTACCAACTAGATCACAGTATAAATAATTAGAGCAAAAAGATATTTAAATCTCAAAATATTGTTTAGGAAATACTTACAGCACTATAAAAATATTTTCGGAGGATCACGGAAGAGCTGGAAAGCACAAAAGCCGAAACTTCACAGTGTAAAAACACTGACCGAAAACACAGTGAACCCAAAATTATATGGGGTCAAACGAAGACTTGGGAACGGTAGGGTAGGGCCAATGGGAGGTGGTGAAGCTAATGGTGGTGGCCGAAATGAGTGGTTCACGGCCGAGAATGTCAAATCGGAAGTGGAGCTCGCACGGGCGGCTCCGGCGACGGATCGAGGCTTGGTTTTGGGTGGAAAAGCTTGGTATTGGGCCGGTAAAGAAGTGGTGAAGAAATGGTGGCTAATGATGGTCGGACGGCGGCGGAACGGAGGAAGAACCACCGCGGGTTCAAGCGGCTCGTGGCGGCGTTAGCTGGCCGTATATTAGGTGGGTAAGGTCGCCGGCGCACGGGAAAGCCGATGGTGCCGGCGGTGAGGGCCACGGACGGCCGGCGGTGGTGCTGGGGCTGAGAAACCGAGAGCACGGGGGAGAAGAGGAGAGAGAGAGGGTCGGGCTGAGAGAGAGAGAGAGCGTACGCGGGAGAGGAAGAAAAAGAAAGAAAAATGGAAGAAAGAAAAAAAGAGGAGGGAAAAAAGAGAGATCCAGACTTCATCTTGGGTTTCGAAATGATCAAACGAAGAAGATTTTAAAACTACTACTTAAATAAAATAATTCAAACGTAGTGAAATGTTTAATTAAAACAATAATAATTTTAAATTCCGAAAACAACCCAATTTAAATTAAAGAGCACTTTAAATACAAAATAATAAATAACACAGAGAAAACACATAAGAAATTAATTTTTCCAACTTAAAATATTATAAAATAATATTTAAAACTCCCATAATTGAAAATAAGAAAACCAAACACTAAATAATTTAAATTAATCATTTATTAAAATTATACTAAAATACGGGATGTTACACCATATACAAACTTAAGTTGATTACAAAATTGAGCTTTTAGCTTTTTAAGAAGAGCTTCTTCTTATGACTCTTATCCTTAGGTGGATTCCGATAGGTGGCGAGTTCTTGCTCTGTATCCCTTGTGAGTTTCCTTTGGGTGGTGATTTCTATATCCCTTTGGTGTTGTTTTTTGGGTGGTGAGCTTATCTTCCTTTGGGTGGTGATATCTGTATCCTCTTAGATCCCCTTATCTTTTATCAGTTATTTCTTATCATAAGCCCAGTATCATAAGATATCTGAAGATGGATATATTCTAATTTCTTGTTTGAAGTTTGGCTCGAACTTATCTTAATGACCTTATTTCCCCATTTTCAAGTTTCACTTAGTATTTATGGAGTAATTTTGACATTCCTCCGAATATATATATATATATATATTTGGTTGGAAGGACTTAAATTGATGAGATTTTAGTTGGTGTAGCTAACGAAAGATGTGGAGTTACATATTTTGTATCAAAAGGGACATTTAAAGCCTTTGGTATGACTTGTGAAATTTTATGAACTTTATATGTTGATGAAGTGTTTCACCACCAAGTGATCCCAATTAAGGACCCGCAATAAGGAAGAAAAGGGGCCCTAGTGTGTCTGGTGCATTTCCGATACCTAAGTCAGGAATATGGACTTGCTTGGTAAAAAAGCAGTCTGAAGATCGTACCTGAGTTTGTTGGTCTATATAGAGGTGAAAAATTGTTGATAAGGACAATATATTTTTCCCAAATCTTAGGCCTAGAAGGAACAGTTTGACATCCTGAGAAATATACCTCTAGTATCTCACCATTTCCTTAGTGGTATATATCGGCTATTAAGGTTGGTTACCATAGTAATCTTATCAGGGAAGATATGTTCCCCTGTGACCAAGTGTACAGTGTTCCTGTAGGTTTCTTGACCTGTTGGGCCAATTACATGGACCTTTTACTTCGTATCCTTGGGTTCGTCTATCATAGATTTAAACGACTCTAGTTACCTCGCAAACTCCTACCACGTTGGCGTGGCGAGAATTGAAAGATTATGAAATATTCGTGATTACCGCATCATTCGCTACATTGGTAGTTTGTACTTGTGTGTCTGAGGGGGTTGCAACGGCTTCGCGTCTGTCCTCTGTCACATCAGTAGATTGTGGGTCATGCATGCGGTGATCTTGATTTCAGGCTGTCCATATTCTTCCTAGGGCATTTCAACTGTCGCATCCCTGGTTACCACTAACTTCCTCCTTTTCAAGGTCACCTATTTCACCTTCGCATATCTTAATTCTTCATTGTCTATGCTCCCTGTTGATACCCATTTCCTTTTTTTTTCTTTTTCAAATCTCTTGTCTATCCCTATGGCTCATTAGAGTAGTTCTCGCTCTTTTCCTCGTGCATGCATCTCCTCATCCAGAGTCCTCTTCCTCTTTTGAAGTTCCTTATTTCGAGGGCTATGACTGGTCATCCAGGCTGACCAAGGTTGACCTTCGAAAGTTGAGGGATTCGTATGGAATCCCAAATTTTGTGGTTCTCGAGGTCCCCCTTCAAGGGCCATCGATGAAGAGGGCTTTGCTGAGAAGGTGGCCCTTACGGTTAGCTCCATTTCTCATGGGTTGTGACTTCCTTTCTATCGCCTATTCCTTGACTATTTGAAGCTAGCATTACTCACCTCCACTCTAATGCTTGGAGAATCTCATGTGCTGCTGTGTCGAATGAAGGATGGTTTTGGAACCTAGTAGGGAGAGGTACCCCGATTTGACGGCCTGTGAGTTTCTAGCTACCCATGTGTTCAAGGAACTAGAGTGTAACATTTGCTCCTTTCATTCTTACCCTCACATCACCTTGCTCACTTTGGGGGTTGCCACTCAACCGCCAAGCAGTGGCAGAAGAAATTTTTCTTTGTTTCTGGGCGAGGATGAGAATTTCCTAGTAGAAAGGCCAATAAGGTTGAATTCCTAGTCCGCGCCATTTGGGGGAAGATCCCTGATGGTAAAGCCTTGACTGTTACCCTTTCCAAATGGGACAAGCCTGTGTGGAAAGGGTTTACTCCTGGGTGGAGCACAACCAGGAGTCTATTTGGACAGAGGCCAATATGGCTCGGTCGTCTCCTGCCGATGAGCTTGAGACGTCCCAGGGTAAGAAAAGGCATGCCACTACCTTGCTAGAGAAAGAAAGGAAGCAGTCCGCCATGAGGCTAAGGGGGTAGACGAGCCTCAGTCTCACGAGTCTCCTATTTGAGAGGGCTCCCTAGAATCTGACGGTTTGGGTGATTTGATGGGGCAGGCCCTCTTGGACCTTGCTACTGCCCTTGATTTTGAGTTCCCTTCGCGGGGAGTCAACTCCATTCGGACTCCCAACTTTGTTTCGCGTTCAACCCCGCCAGTTGCCTTGGAGTTGGTAGATGACATCAATTCCATTTTTGCTTATGGCCTGACGGACTCTACTGCTAGCAACCATGACATTATCTCGATGAGAGGAGTTGAGATCAAAGTCCAATTGAAGAAGCTCAAGTCGAGATTGGCTCTCAAATTGACTAGTTTGTCAAACTGAGTCCTTAGATCCTGGACCATAACCTGGACCATAACTTGGACCAGCTAGCAGCCTGGATCATCGATGAATGGCTTAACTTGGAAGATGAAGTATGGTCTAGTTGGATGTTCGCCTTCTTAGCACGAAAGAAAATCGCATGCCTAGAGACCGAAAAGATAGAGCCCAAGGTGGTCATCGACCAACCAGATGAGTATATCCAGTCGTTGGAGGTTGACTTGGTTGGCCTGTAGGAAGATGTTTTCATTTTCAATGAAGAGCTCGACCGAGAGAGGAGGGAGGCTGCTCGCAACCACTTCGAGTTGAGGGTGCTTTAGAAATAGCGTACTTCTAAGCAAGAACAATTGTCTTGCCTTCATGCAAAGTTACAAAGGGTAAGGAAGCACTGCAGAGAGTTAGTAGATATCGCAGCAGATGCTGTTGAGGCAAGCCCCACCTGGGCTTGACCTGGAGGAAAAGAAGGGGGAGTTGGAGGAGCTATCCCATCAGCATGAGGCGATGAAGGATGACTGTGACGGAAAGAACAAAAGGCAGAATAAGCTGTCAGATGCCCTGTATCAACTAGGCAACAAGGTTAAAGATGGTGACCAACACATCAAGGAGTAGGAGTTCGAGCTGCCTGCTTCTGGCGAGGAGGTTGCTCGCCTTTCTCCTCAATTTCTGGTGGCTAGATCAGTTTATAATAGGGCTTTCAGTTATGGCTTTTGGGTCAACCTAGAGAGGTTGAGGGCCTTCTTTCTAGCAAATCTCCACACTGACTTGAGGACTCTGAACCTCGAGCCTTTCAAGCTTGATTAGGTAGCTGGCCAATATGTTGACTCTCTTGGGTACGACACCATGCCTGATGTGTTCCCCTTCTTGACTCTTCTTGTAACAACCCTGCCCCACGAAGGGTGGAATCGCTACATACATACCTTTCCATATTTTCTTTTTCTTTTTGTTCTTTCCTTTTCCAGTAATATGGGGTCAGCATAGACATAACACACATGTACTCTAGACTCCTTATTTAATATAGGGGAAGACCTAATAGAGATCATATTCAAACATTCATCCATAGAAGACTCTTAGAGCCCATCCATACATAAACATGATCCATCATTCATGTAAGGTCGAACCAACAGGGAAGACGCTAAGCGTCTGCCTCTCTCTCTGCAGTAATGCTTGCTCTCCAGCCTCTTCGTCATTTCCTGAAACTTTAAAACATTTAAAACAAAAGTGAGTTGAATACTCAGTAAGTAGTACACCATGCAGTGAACGTACTAGGCATTTATTCATTTTCTTTGAAAACATGCATACATAAACATTTGCTAATCCTTGACAATGCTTTCATGCATAAGCATTTTAAGAAATAACTATGCTTTCTTGCATAAACAGTTTAAGGAATAACAATGCTTTCATGCATAAACATCTTTCATACTTTTCATTCATGGAATAAACAATGCTTCCATGCATAAACATCTTTCATACTTTTCATCTTTTACTTTCATAGGCCATTGCACACTGTTACGTCCCGCGTGCTAGGGTTAGCGATCTTTTAGATCCGGACTCCACCTGTGGCCATAGGCATTGGAATCCCATTCCATGAGGGTGCAGCATTGGGTGCACTACTAGATACTACTACCCGATATTGCAATCTGCCCATTCATTCATTGGGTACCCCTTTTCATTCATGTGGCCGTTACGTATTTTCATACATTAAAACATTCGTTTCCTTTCAATCCTTTTCATTTAACAATTCATTCATGGAAAATGAACGTCATTCAAAAGCATGAGCTTAAATATCGTCTAAAAGCATAAGCTTAAACATCGTCTAAAAGCATGGGCTTAAACATCCTTTAAAAGTATGAGCTTAAATATCATCTTTCAAGATATCCTTTAAAATGTCAGTTTTCAGGGACATTTTAAAACATTTTCTCAGGAATATTTTAAAACGTTAGTTCTCCGGGGATATTTAAAGCATCAGTTCATAGGGACATTTTAAAACTCATTTAAAGCATCACTTGCAGCATAAGACATGAGATGTTCATTTCCTTTCCTTTCCTTTCCAATCAAAACCTTTTCATCATCTTTCTTAGTTCAATGCACATGCATTTTTATGAACAAAATACATTTTCATGCTACACTACATATAGGAATAATCATAAGTTTCTTGAGAGAGCATGCTTGAAAATCTCATGACTTAGAACCTACATGCATGCATTACCTTATACACGTACACACAATTATAATCGATAGGGTACTTAATAAGAGCTATCAATAAAGGGCTTGTACATACTATATTTATTTACTTTTTTCATTAGAGGAACATTTGCAATAAGAGAGAGATATTCTCTTATAAAGAGAACTTGGTGTAAGAAGCATGGTCATAGCTACTTACCTGCGAGCTTTACTAGCGAGTTCTTTTGAACTTGAAAGTAAACCCCTATTCAATGAAATGGAATAAACACATTAATATCCATCTCACTTTAAGCTTTACTAACCGACATCCTTACACACCCACTCTAATTCCAATAAATAGCATGAGCGTGTTAATACTCATATAATATTCTTTGGCCCTCCCTTTAAAAAGAAAGCCACAATACTACAATCTAATGTCCCTTCTATGCTTAGCATTAACCCAAATGACTACTCTTCACCTCAACTTACAAGAGAAATAACTTAAATATTAAGACATGCTATTTGTTCATGGAAAGGCAATTTTTACATCAAGACATGGCATGACATTGACTTAGGAATACTTGGACAGCTTTACATATCATAATACATCATGCACAATTAATCTCTTATATATAAACTAACTAAGCTATAACATATCCACATAAGAAATATTTTAATTAGTTTAACTAGCATATCCCATTAAATTAAACATATAATAAAATATGACAAGGTTACCCATTTAATAGACTTTAAAACACTTAAGCTTATGCTTTACTTACTCAATACCTTTTAAAAGTAATATATAAAATCACAAGACCCAAGCATAACTTCTAAACCGAACCTCTAGCACTTAAAAATAGATTACCAATTAAACCTTAACACAAGACACATGGTACCAATATATATAAATTAAAATTACTTTAATCATCACCTATGATTAAACTAAGTTTAAGGACAGTATAGCAAATTTCGAAATACAAGAAATCACATAGCAAAGACCACTTTAACATATTCAGTTTGGGCTAAAAACAGAGCACCCATATTTATTCATAAGATGGTAAATTAACAACACCAAAATGCAGGCTAAAACAACTTACAGAGCTTCCAAAATCACACTAAAATCAAATGAGTCAAATTAGGATTTTTACCTTAAACTCTTAGCTTTTTTCAAGAGGCAAGATAGAAGGCCAAATGGTGATAAACCCGTGTAGATGAAGGACAAAATGATAGTACTTTTAACCTCAAAACCGAAACATCAATGGGTAAGGTAATTGATGAAAATTGAAATCCATATGGAAATCATACTAGAAAGTGAATCAAAAGTTTATTACCTTCAATATTTCATCTTTTGGAAGATGAAATCAAGCTTTGGTTCCAAGTTTTGAAGAAAATATTTTTCTTCTTCCATTGCTATAGTCACAAGCTTGAGGGAGATAAAGGAGCTTGTTTTCTTGAAGATGAATAGAGAGGAGAAGAAGAGGAAGGTGTGCATCGGTTAGCGCTTGGAAAGGAAGATGAAATTTTATTTCTTTTTCTTGGGTGAGGATCGACGGTTAGGAGTAACAAATGCCTTAGGATAGTTTTTGTTTTCTCTTCTCTCTTTTTGTTGCCTTAACCGATGGGTGCAAGGAAAGGAAAAGAATTTAATTGCTTCCCTTGGAAGCTTACGAGTGCAAGAGAGAAAATGGGGTCAATTGTTTAGTTAAAACTTCTTCCATAAGCTAGGGAAATGGATGGTGGAGATTGAGTGTAGGAAGATATTTTCCTCACCTACCCATCCAATGGTAGAGAGTAGTTGGGCCATTTCTTAAATAAAAGAAAAATTAAAGAACTCAAGAGAAAATATTATAAGGTCTTAAAATCATATCCTTGAATTATTTTAATGACCCACATAAAAATAAAAGCACACTCATCTCAAAATGAAATAATCAAATAATTAAATCTTTATCTCAAAATATTTAACTTAAAGAATTAATAGAATGATGTAAGGACCTGCATAGTAGGATTCAGGTATTACACTTCTAGCTCCTCCTACACCTCCAGCTCCCCCTTCTTGAACATAGCCCCCTTTTTGTTTCTACTTTATTTTTCTTTCTTGGCTGTATAGCCATCTTTGTACAAACCTAATATTTTGAGTGAATAGATATTTTCCCTCATGCTGATGAGTGATTATGGTTAATTTTTATTGCTTTGCTTTATGGGTTTTTTGTTTCGATTGCTTTGATATTCTTAGTGCATTTCTAAGCATTGTTATGGGGAGGTAGTGCATTTTGAGCATTGTTATGGGTTTTGTTTCCCGTTTGCATACTTGCATGCCCTATTGTTTACCCATAACGAGTCTAGTGACTCGACATCAATGGTCAAGGGTTGCGAAGTCTGCAGACTTGCACGCCCTATTGTTTACCCACATTGAGTCTGGTGACTCGACATAAGTGGTCGAGGGTCCCAAAGTCTGAGAAATTGCTTGCCCTATTGTTTACCCACAGTGAGTTTGGTGACTGAACAATAGTGGTTAAACGACACAGAGTCTGAGGACTTGTGTTCCCTATTGTTTACCAACAATTTGGTGACTTGACATTAGTGGTCTAGGGTCCCAGAGTCTAAAGACTTGTGTGCTCTATTGTTTACCCACATCGAGTCTCTGGTATGTCGTCCTTGCATTTTTCAGGCTGAAGGGCATGACCTGGTAGCAGTATAGCCCTCGGTTTGTCACAAATGACGTCTTCTCCTCATCTACTAGATTCATTCGGATTTGGTTATATCCTAAGTAAGCATCCATGAAGCTAAACATTCGGTGCCCTGTCATGGAATGGATGATCATGTCAATTCATGGCAGTGGGAAATTGTCTTTTGGGCATGCTTTGTTGAGGTCAGTGAGGTCCACACACTTTCTCCATTTTCTATTGGATTTTTTTACTAGCACGACATTGGATAACCATTTAGGATAGTGGGCTTCCTTGATGAACCCTACGGCGAGCAATCGATCAACTTCTTCGGCTATGGTCGTGTATTTCTCCATGCTAATTGACCTCATCTTCTGGCAAACTTTTTTTATGGCAGGGTCAACACAATGATGATTCTCGATGACTTCATTGTCTATTTTCAGCATGTCCTCATGGCTCCATGCAAACACGTCTCTTTGCTCAACTAGCAGTTGTTTCAGGGCTTCTCGGACCTCGTGCTAGAGTCTGGTCCCAACGCGAGTTATTGGGTAAAGGGCTACCAGCTCTATTGGTTCATTGGGTTCTGCTTGCTGCAAGATTTTTTCATATCGCATCTCTACACCTTGGTCGAGAAGGACAAGCGGTGGGAGTGGGAGTTCTTCTCAACCCTTGATGTCTGTTGTATAGAGGTCTGCTCCTCCAGACCTAGGCTCTTTGCAAGTAACATTCTCATACTAGGGCCTACTCACCTTGGACTTCACATATTCCCTCCTCCGTCAGGCACTTCATCTTCAGATGGTAAGTAGAGGTGAGTGCTCTGAGGTTGTTCAAGAATGGGCACCCCAATATAGCATTGTAGGATGAATGGGCCTTGATGAGAAGAAATTGGTCATAGCGGTAGCAGTCTGGGCTCCCTTTTTGGCCGTTATAGGTAGAGTTATCATGCCCAAAGCTTGTAGTACATCTCTCAAGAACCCCTTCAATTGCATGGGTGATGGCTGCAGTGTGCTGGGGTCAATGCCCATTTTGGTGATGATGTCCCAAAATAGGATATCAGCTAAGCTTCCATTGTCGATCAAATTTCTCTAGGTGGTGTAGTTGGCGACCAACAGTGTTACCACTAACACATTGTCATGTGGGTACAAGACTCTTTCACAATATTCTTCTCGAAAGAAATAATTCTCCTTGCTCCTCCACTTCGGCTGCTTGGGTGGTTTGTTGGTCACGTATACTTCCTCGTATCTCGCTCTACAGGCATGTGCTTTTCTTCCGAACACTAAAGTTCCTCCCTCGGGAAACCCTCCTACTATATTACATATCTCACGCAGGGGTTCTCTGCCACGATTTGAATCCTAGCGAGGGGCATCTCGATCATCCCCCCTTAATGATCATTGTCCTCTTGGACTTCTACTTTTCCAGTCACCTGGATCTCGCTTCAAGTGTTCTGCAATCAGGTGTTTCAATTTGCCGGCTCCTTGTAGTTCCTCAACTCGCCTCTTTAGTGTGAAGCAATCCTCAGTCTAGTGGGTGTCATTTCGATGATAAGCATAAAAATGTAGTCTAGTGCCTTCTGCTCGATTTGTCGATCAATCTTTTGACCGCACACTTAGGTTGTTGTGAGTGAACCTCGGGTTGTGTCCTCTTGGGGGTGCTCACTTTTCATGCCTTTTATCACTATATCTTCAACCAATCTTCTCCAATACTCTTTGCCCGCTCAACCTTTGGAGGTCCTTATCTTCTTTCATCTCCGCTTTCCACAACGCTATTAAGGCTTGCAATGTGTTTTCAATGTTGACGAAGTTGTTGGCCTTATCCATGAATTCTCTTAATGTTGACAAAGTCTGCCATGCAACCTCTGCCATGAACAGACTTTGGGGCCACACCCCTAGAAGGGCTGCCAGCTTAATCTTCTCCTCTTGGTCGTTAGTAATTAAGTGCTCTTTATTGAACCGGGTGAGGTATGCCCTCAGGCTTTCTCCCTCATTATGGTGGCCATGTCAACCAACTTCTGAAAATTTAAAATCTGATGGCAAGCTACCTGTCTGCGTATCTCATGCCGCATACCCCCTTGAAAACGCTCTGCTCGCATTTCTTTAGTGACAAACAAGTGGATAGCAAATCGCCTAAGCTCCATAAATTTTTGGGCATACTTTTCCAGACATATCCCTTGCACCAAATTACCAAATTTTCGTGCCTTTTGACGCCTCAGAAGTGAGAAAGAAATGATCATCAAATTCTTTCTTGAACCGCTGCCAAGACACAGCAGCAAAGGATCCCAACTCCATCACTAACGATTCTCGCTTGGTCTTCCACCAATCAGCTGCGTCACCTTGAAGCATATAACTTGCATACAAGACTTGTTGAGTTTCAGTACAACCACAAACCTCAAACGGTCTTTCCAAGTCCTCTATCCACCTTCTAGCCTGAAGTGGATCCTCGTCACAAGTAAAAGCAGGTGTCCTATGCACAAGAAAGCGCTCATAGGTGCACCCAGCTTGAACTGCCCTATTCAAATCTACTTGTGGTATTTGGAAATTATGCTGGAGGAACTCCGTCATTCTGTTCAATGCCCTTGCTATGGCATAGTTCCCATCACCCTGTGGCAACTCATCCTCAGGCACATCAGTTGGCCTCCTTGGTTTAACCATCTTCTTGTCAAAGCGTAACCTTCAAGCCCACTTAAGTCTCCGAACAAAAATTTTAGATAAGAGCAAAAGCAACACCCAAATAAAATAAAATAAAACAACATAAAATAAAATAGAATAAAACCAACAAAATATAATAATATACAATAAATTAAAACCATTAAAAATACATACTTCAAACAAAATAATTTAAAATCATAGCTTTAAAACTTTCTAGAACTGCACCTAAGGGACATGTAGTTTTACCCAGAGCCAAACTGCTCTGATACCACTTGTGACACCCCGACTCCCACATACAAAACAATACGGGAATCGTGACATCAGGATGATGACAACACGGGTCACACATCCTAATGATAAGTGCCAAGTGTGTGTACAAGCAACAATGTACAATAAAATAAGCAGCATATAATATAAATAAGTCAACTAAGTACCATAATTTATTTAATACAAATATCCAAATACAAAGCATTTAAAGCAAAAACCAATGTCCCAAAATAAAACAAGAGTTGAAAAACATAAATACAAGTGATCCCAAATCACTCTTTCGGCGGAGCCAAATCCTCAGACTCGGCATCTCCATCATCAACACCAAAATCTGTGATACCATTAAATGGTACCGCAAGTAAGTTATAATCCAACCAATCTCAAGATAAAAACACATTAAAGCAACCAACCATGCATGCATATGATGCAATATGCATGAAATCCAAAAATATCATTTTCCTCAAAAATGAATATTTTTCCAACTCACGCCAAAATCCCATTTGGCCCAAAACATTAATCTGCCATTTTTCTAGAAAATAACTTACACAAAATCATTTATCCAACACACGCCATTTTTTCAGAAAATAGCCATTATCTATTTTATTTGTAGGCACCATAATCTCCCCTAGGGATCATCCGCATGCCCTGACTTTATAACAAGTGATGTCCAGTTTCGCACCCAGTGCGTTCGTGGCCAAGCATCCTCTAACTCCCGCTAGCAGAGGGGCCACGGAGTTGGCACAAGAGCTTTACCATCCCGTCCGATCCCGTTGTCGCCCGGCGACAACCCAGGGAATGTCACACAGTATATTCCGCTTGGGAGTGACCAGAGGAGTTCCACCGAGATAATGCCCCATCTCGGCTTGGAGTCGTGATACACACGCACCCAAAATCCTTTCCATATGAATATGAATGCAATTACACGAAAACCCAGTTTCAATTTACAAACATGAACATGCGTGCAATATGCAATGTACCAAACCAACATCAATATCAACAACCAACCAATCCCTCTATATAACCAAACACACAACCAACTCCATCCTCTAATCCATCCGACCCCTTACTCCTCGGATTCAGTTCGGAACAACCAACTAGAATACAGTAAATGAGTGTTAGTGCAAAAATACATTTAAATTTCAAAATTTGTTTGAGAAAATACTTACAGCACTATATTATAATTTTCAGAGGATCACGAATGAGCTAGAAGCGACAAAACAGCAACTGCACAGTGCAAAATACACTGAGGCCGTGGGTCTCAAAAACTCACTTTTGAATATGGACAAACTAAGACTCGAGATTACAAAAGTAGGGCTTAGATATGTCGATAAAGCTAAGGAAAGTGGTGGTTGGCCATGGGTGGCGCGTAGGTGGTGGTTTAAGGCCAAAAAAAGGTCAAATCAGAGATGTAGATAATGGGGCTTGATCGGTGATGGATCGGAGTTGGGTTTGGGTCCATTAGGTAGCTGGGAGGTCGGAGAAGAAGTGGTGAAGAAATGGTGGCTAATGGCGGTGAGATGGTGGCGGGCGAGCACAAAAAAGCCGTGCAGCTTTAGGCAATGCGTGTGGGTCAACGACAGCACGAGACGGCTTGAAATTGATGGTGGGAGATCATCGGTCGGTGGGGAAGAGGCTGAGGTGGGCGGTGGCTAACACGGACGGCGCACGACGACGCACTAGCCGGACGAAATTTCAAACCGTAGAGAGGAAAGAAGGCTATCGCTCGAGAGGGAGAAAGAAAGAGAAAGAGAAAGAGAAAAGAAAAAAAAAGAGAAAAAGAAAAGAGGGAAAGAAAAGATGGGGAAAAGAAATGAGGTTCAATCCTTACTACTGGG
>QEOT01009011.1:4279-21353 GCA_003123785.1 Pterocarya stenoptera | reverse complement strand
TTTATTATTCGAACTTGAACATTTGAATAAATGTGATGTTTTAATTACAATACTTAATATTAGTTTCGTCTTTTGAATTAAGAGTATATATCATGAGTACCGTTCAAACGTAAAATACCAAAATCGAAATCAAATGGTAAATTGAAATTTATTAACTTTCGAAAGCATTTTAGCTTCCATTCGAACTAGCAACCAAAATCATTCGAATGACTTGAGAACAATCAATTCTGATCAAATATATAAATTTTTCATTCGAACATACTGCAGGTTTGAACATTCGAAAAAATAATATTTTTTTCGAACACATTTGTCATTATTCGAATGTACCATACACCGTTCGAACACAAACACTGAACCACCTGATAGAACAGATGTTTTCAATTCGAATGTATATGAATCGTGTTCGATCAGATTAATTTTGTAAATGTATCTGTTGGAACAGAAATAAACTATTAGAACACTCTGTCCATTCGAACAGGATCAAGTAAGTTCGGTCGTTCGAATCAAATTTCGATAGGGTTCGAACAGATTCCAGGCCATTCGAACATAAAATGCTCCATTCAAATGGTTTTTTGCGACGAAAACGCTCTATCCCAAAAATGCGTTGGCTTATTTTTATGATTTTTTAAGTTGTGAAATTTATTTTGATATGCTTTCTTAATATTAATTATTGTTTTGTACTTAAATTGCTCTTTAATTTAAATTAGTTTGTTTGTGGGCTTTAAAATGATTGTGTTGTTGGATTTTTATTATTTTTTTTATTTTAACTAGTCACTGCGTTTAAATTATTTTATTCAACTTCCTGTTTTGAAATTCTTTTCGTTGGATCAATTTTGTGACTTAAGGTGCGAAAACTGGACCTCATTTCTTTCCCTCACTTTTTCTTTTTTCTTATGTTTCTTTTCCTTCTTCTCTTCTTTCTCCATTGCTTTTTCCTCTTGTGTGCGAAGCTCTCCTCCCCTCTCCCCCATCCGTTTCTTCGTCCGCCCAGTGCACCGTTGTGTGCCATACGTGGCCTCTATCGCCCCTCCCATTCTCTTTCCTCCGGCTCGTGACCTTCCCCCTCCATTTTCAGCCCAGCCCATGTCAACATTAGCCTCTATGCATGGCTGCAAGCCCTCAAGGTTTTTGTGCTCCAGTGCTGCCGTTCCTCTACCATTTGCCACCATCTTTTCACCATAGCACCGGCAACCTCTTGTAATGCCCCAACTCCTACGTACGAAAATGCGAGAATCATGACGTCAGGATGATGACAACACGGGTCACGCATCCCAAGGATAAGTGCTCAAATGTGTGCAGCGTGCAACAAGAGCAATACAAAAGTCGCAGCGGTTAATTAAAAGTAACCATCTAAGTACTAGAATTTTAAATATAGATTATCAAAATAAAATGTCTTTAAAAAGTTATATGGTTATCCATTAAAAAATATAATACAAATCAAATGCATACAATAGTGGGAAACAAATCCCATAATCTAAAAGCAACTACATGTCATTCCTCCGGTAGAATCGATCCCTCAGGCTCCACTTTTTCATCTACATCAAAATCTACGGTACCATAAAACGGTAATGTAGGTAAGTAATAATCCAAACAACCCACAAGATAAAAGTACATTAATTCAACTAACATGCATGCATATGATGAAATATGCATTAGACCCAAAATATCATTTTTTCGAAAATGAATATTTTCTAACACACGCCAAAATCCCATTTTGGTCAAAAAATATAATCTACCATTTTCCCAGAAAATGGTTCACAAAAAAATCCTTTTATTCAACACATGCTATTTTTCCAGAAAATAGCCCAAATATCCATTTACAAAAAATCCGCCATTTTCCTAGAAAATGGTTGGTTATCCAATTTTACCGTATGCACCATGATCTCCCCTAGAGACCATTTGCACACCCTGGCTCCTTTCGTCACAACACGGGTAACAACCGTGCGAGTAACTTTGTAACGAGTGATGCCCAATTCCGCGCCCAACGCGTTCGTGGCTAAGCATCCTCTAGCCCTCGCCAACAAAAGGGGCCACGGAGTTGGCATGGGAGCGTTACCATTCCGTCCTATCCCATCGTTGCCCAGCGACAACCCAGGAGACGTCACTCAGTATATTCTGCTTCCGAGTGACCAGAGGAGCTCCACCGAGATAATGCCCCATCTCAACTTGGGGTCGTGATACATACGTACCCAAAAATCATTTCTCACATGAAAATTCAGTTTTTAAATATACACATAAACATGAATGCAATTACACGAAAACTCAGTTTTCATTTACTAATATGAACATGCGTGCAAATATGCAATGTACCAGACACGACCCAATATCCAACAACCAACAAATGATCACATATTACAATCACACAACTTCATCCTCCACTCCAACCGACCCCCTTACTATTCTGACTCAGTCTGACACAACCAACCAATACACAATAAAAGTTAGCACAAAAATACATTTATATCTAAAAAATTATTTGAAAAAAATACTTACAGTACTATAATATAATTTTTGAAAGATCACAGAGGTGCACAAGGCGTGAGTCTCAAAAACTCACTTTTGAATGGGGACAAACTAAGACTCAAGATTACTAGAAAATAGCTTAGAGGTGTCGATGAAGCAAATGGTGGTGGTGGCTGGCCATGAGTGGTGGTTGGAGGCCAAAATGCTCAAATCAAAAAATGAGCTAGAGGGGCTTCACCAGTGGTAAATCGGGGCTGAGGATGGGTGGGTTAGGTTGCTAAGAAGTCAGGGGTGATGTGGTGAAAAGATATTGGCCGGTGGTGGCGCGATGGCGGCTCTAGAACATAAAGGAGGCTGCGGCTTGGAGCTGCGCGTGGGGGTTAACGGTGGCGCGGAAGGAGCTGAAATTGGAGTGGGGTGGTCGCCAGTCGGAGGAGAAGAAGTTGGGAGGGGTGGTGACAAACACTGTGGCGCAGGGTGGAGAAAGAAGGAACGGACGGGAGCGAGGAAGGGAGGCTGTTGTGCACAGGCTGGGAGGCACGGGAGAAAAAGAGAAAAAGAGAAAAGAAAAAGAGAAAAGGGAAAAAAGAAAAAGAAAAGGGAAGGGAAAGAAATGAGATCCAGTCTTTTCATCGTGGGTTTCGAACTGATCCACCGAAAATTATTTCAAAACAGTAATTTAAATAAAACTAATTTAAACACAATGACTAAGTAAAATAAAGTAATAATAAAAATCCAATAACAATAATTTTTAAAGATCACAAACAAAATAATTTAAATTAAAGAGCAATTTAAATGCAAAACAATAATTAATATTAAGAAAGCATTATCAAAATAATTTTTACAAATTAAAAATCATAAAAAATAAACCAACGAGAAATCCAATAAATTTAAAATAAAAGAACCAATATTTAAATTAATTAAAATATTCCTTCAATTAAAATACACTAAAATATAGGATGTCACAGCCTCCCAGCTACCTAACCTACCCTTCTTCAACTCCGATTCGCCACCCTTGAAGCCCCTCCATCCTCATTTTCGATTTGGGTGTTTTGGCCTTCAATCGCCGCCCTCGCTGCCACCCACCACCACCAATAGCTCACCAAAACCCCTAAGTCATTCTCTAGCCATCCCAAGTCTTCGTTTGTCCCTATTCAAAAGTTAGAGTTTTTGAAACCCACGGCTCTTGTCCATTTTGCACTGTTGGGTGACTATGCCGCCATTTCTATCACCTCTGTGATCCTTTGAAAATTATATTATAGCGCTGTAAGTAATTTTTCAAAAATTTTCTTGAGATTTAAATATATTTTTGCACTAACAAATCTTCTGTAATCTAGTTGGTTGTGCCAGACTTTGAGTCCGAGCAATATAGGGTCGGTTGGATGTGAGGATGAGTTGTTTATTTAATTGAATTATGCTTGCGTGCATTTATTGCATCATTTCATGTATGCTCATGTGTTGTGAATGAAAACTGGGTTTTCATGTGAGTGACGATTTTGGATATGTTTGAAATGAATGGATTGAATGGTTTAAGAGAGAGGAAAAATATATTGTAAGAATGGTGGTAAGTATGGAAGGTAATAGAATCCCGCCTGCGATTCCCGCCTACAGCGCCAGCATGTAGGAATGGTGGTAAGCAGGGATGGTGGTAGAGTTCCATCTGTGATTCTCGCCTACAGTGCTCTGATAGGTACAGTTTATGTGGAAAGGAACTGTAGTGATGATGGTAGAGTCTCGCCTGTGATTTCTGCCTAAGGTGCACGCGATAGGGATGGTGGTAGAGTCTCCCTGAGATTCCCGTCTACAGCGCGAGCTGTAGGGATGGTGGTAGAGTCCCGCTTGTGATTTCCCGCCTACAGTGTCCGATAAATGATTATGTTGGGCTATTTTCTGGGAAAATAGTAGCTTATGATTTAATGGTTATAAGCACTATTTTCTAGAGAAATGGTTGGTTTATGTTTGGGTTATTTTTTGAGAAAATGACGGATATTATTCATGGAGTGTTTTGGGTCAAATGAGATTTTTGATGTGTATTGAAAAATAATTATTTTCAAAGAAAATGAGGGTTTTGGGTTACATTCGTATTTCGTCATGTGCACACATATTTGTTGGATGTATTAATGTATTTTTATCTTCTGGTTTGTTTGAGTGATTACTTACTGAGATTTATATCTCATGTGGTATTCCTTATCCTGCGGTACTGTTTTATATGTGGTCACTTGGGATTATGATATTTGTTTTCCACTCATTTATGTGTTTTGGTCTTTGTATTATATTTTTTGAGATAACTATATAACTCTTTTTAAAAGTTTTATTGAAGTAAATCTATCATTAAAATTATGGTATTTAGTTAATTGACTTTAATTTATCTGCTGTGTTTTTGTTGTACACTTTTTGCATTTACACACACTTGACACTTATCGTTAGGATCTGTGACCCGTGTTGTCATTATCTCGACGTCACAAATCTCGCATTTTCATATGTGGGAGTTGTGGCGTCACATTCACTCCCATAGAGATGGCAGATTCCATGATTGCTCTTGGAATGAGCTATGCCCAAGTCCAAGAAGGTGACCAATTTCATGCAAGGCTACCGCCTCTAGTCAAATGCACTTGGGTTTGCACTCATACTCCATGACATCCCTGAAGATGCTTGAGAAACCCAAAGGGTGATGTTTTTCGATCATCCCAGCCTGGTGGAGTTCTTGCATGAGAAAGGAGGGGAATGAGGCCAAGGAGGAGAACAGTGATCAAAGAGAAGAGGGAAAAAGCTTTAGAAACCATGACTAGAAAGAATCGAAATCCAATTAAGCAGGTAATCAATTATGTTGCAAAAAAGCAGGTGCTTTTTCTAGATTAGTGATGTTTAGAATATATAATGGGTTGTGATCTTGAAAAATCAGTCAAGTTTTTCCCCCTAATGCGAATTAGTCAGTCCTTGCAATTACTACCTAATATGAAGACTTTCCATAGCGTTTTCGTTTGGACTGGGTTTCTCTTTCAAGTTCTAATTGTACAAATTCATGACCCGATCAAGTCCACACATAAACGAGTTATAGAGTTTATTTCTAGATGTAGATGTGGTGTTTCCTTTGTAAGCTGGGAATTTGCAGGGTCTGAAATTTTATTTTAAAGAAAGTACGTATATTTTGAATTATTGTTCAAGTTGTCCTTAAACTCTAATAATTAATTATAACAAAGTTGGCTAGGAAATTAAGACAGTGCTGATGATCATGCAGATTCGGTTGAGGGTCTGATCAATGATTAATTTTTCAAAATTAATAAGAGAAATTTTGACGGTCAGTTTTTTGGTACTACTCTAGAACAATTAATAGAAGAAATTTTAGGTATTACTGCATGCGGTCACGAATTTATGATCCGTGAAATCTGAGAATAAAAAATACACCCATGTACACTCATGAATTGAATCACTTAAAAATAAAAAATAAAAAAGTATAAATTAATAAAAATAAGCTGGGTGGTTATCCACCGGCCTCTAGGTCTCTAGGGTTTTTTTTTTTTTTTTTAATTTTTAAATATGTTAATATTTGTGATTAAATATTATAAAAGTATAATTTGGAAGTACTAACCTTTAATTAATTTTGCTAGCTCGAGTTCATGATCATTACATAGCTTCTGATCATATTCTATCGTATGGGATTGGATTAAACCTTAAAATTCCATTTCGTTAGATACCATGCCATATAGCATTGAATATTGCTTCAAAATATATTATAATTAATTATATCTAAACCCATGGCCTTTTGGTTTTGTAACCATTAAATTCATAACAGAGTAATTTTGCTATGTACAAGCAACTTTACGTATCAATCTGCGTACTAATGCTGTTGCCTTCATATTCTAAATTCAATTTAGCACTGTTTTCAATAAAGTAAACTTTCTAACCAATCATATTGAATGGATACACGTATTAGTAGAATCGCTTACAACTAAATTTTTCCTTCATAAAATTCACTAAATTTTGGAAATACAAAAGAAGTGAAAAAGCTTGCAAGTCACGAGTACTCTTGACGAGTAAAGTTACTCTTTGCATAGACACTGCGTATAAATGACTCTTGGATCCTGATCTTTCTACTCAAGAAAACATGTGAGGTTTTTAATTACGTACGTACGAAATATAAATACGATTAAGATAAAAAGGGAAGAGAAGACCAAGGTACAAATAAAACATCATGTATTTATCTTGACATTGCCAAATATAGAGAGATTAAGTTTTAGGAATTAAATTGGTTATATATATAGTACTAATTGCTTGAAACTCAATAATGACTTTTATTTTAAGCTACTAAACACAACGTGATTGATAATCACAATAATCCAATGTAAAGCATATTAAAAAATACATGTCGCTTTCCGAACAACCTTAATTGTGATGTTATTTAGGACAAAATATATACCATAATTATCAAATTATGATTATACAACTAATTATTATGAGATCATAATTATTAGATAGTACTAGGAATGAGACATGATGTGGGTATCAGATGACGATGATCTTCAATCCAAAGAGGAGCTGATCATTTATACATGGATGGAGGCATCTGTAGAGGTGGAGGAGCATTTGGTGGGCCAATCCAACCTAGTAGCATGCACATGATTAGAAATTAATTAAACAACGTTAATAATTAACCTAAAATAATATTAATGTTTGATGATATTGCTGATTATAATAAAGGAAATCTGGTATGAATTATTATGGTACTACAACCTATGGAGGGGTCCAAGCCTCTGCGTTTTAGCTCTGCATGCTCTTGACAAAGAGCACATGGTTCACAGCAGAAATGTACACAGCAATCGCAGCAAGGATCTTCCGGTAATCCGAATTTTGATCTTAATTTCTCTCTATACATGAAGGAGATCACCCAGTGGCATTGGACCAGCATCAAGCACCCATACACGAAGCCTTGAGCAACGCAAGCTATGTGAAATGCATGAAACAACAACAAAGATTAAAGAGTACGTACATAGTGCCTTAATTTACAGATTCAAAAGTTCGATCCCATACATGATCTGTAATTGATACGTTTTTGTGTAGTTTTATCCCTTGATAATGATATATATTATATATTGGTGAGTGCATGGTATTGAAATCAGTTGAATAAAAAGAAAAATTTCACATACAGCTTTGGCCTTCATCCACAACTTCAGCAATTCGGCCAAAGGTGATGCACGGGAGAAAGCATGTTATGCAACCTGCACCATCATCATTTCATCAGTTTAGATCTTTCAGAACGCCAGTAATAAGATCCAGAATATTGCCAAAGGTGATGGTCAGAAAACTTGTGTTTCTCTCTGCATGTGTCACAGAGAGAGAGAGAGAGAGAGAGAGAGTATTTACATGTAACCACGTCTTCACAGTCGAAAAGGCTAGCAGACCATTTCGGCTGCCGACCGGAGCGATGATCAATGTTCATGTTTGCTCAATGCCTTGTGAGAGTAGTAGTGCAACTGCAGATCATGATCAGGATTCTTCTAGGATTTATTTCACACTTGCCGGCCACCATTTATTTATTTTGGTACATCCGCCTGAATAAATTATAAATATTAATAGTCTTATCTTAATTTAATAATTATGCAGCTTGAAATTTCTTCTAGCAAGTACACAACAGATCGAGACAATCTAGAGCAAGAGTACACCGAGAAAAGAACAAGGAAAAATATTAAAGAATACCATCATGTTCTAACAAATATAGGATTAATGCAGCCAACGTCTGCCAAGTGGTTTGATCATCATAAGTTTCTTCTTGAATATATATTTGCCGTGCCGATACAAGATTGCTATTTTTATTCATTAATTTACAATACAATTAGGCAGCTTCTCATTTAAATTAATCAGGATAAGCATGCATACAGCTCATCATCATGATGTTAATTAAGAAAAGGCAACACTGCCGGCTTACCTCTTTTTTCAAAGAAAATTCTTTTACCACTTCCATTGTTCTATAGAGAAAGTGCTGCGCATGCGCTGAACATTTTCCAGATTTATATATATATATATATATATATTGAAGATGTGGATGTGGATGTGGCACTATTGAAGCTTGTATCAACAACAGTTGTGTTTGGGTAGTGATTAATAACTTCACTATTATTTAATATTTTATCATTATTTTTCACCACTTTTTTACTATTATTCATAAATAATTTACGATCACCTCACTATCCACACGTAGTCTTAGTGAGCCATTTGGTCACCAAAGCTTCATTAAACCAAATGGTTCAGACTTCTCCCCCAACCATTCAATGTCAACTTCCTCTTTTTTTAATTAAGAAATTATATTTATAGTTTCATAGTATGCAAATTCCGTCCACTTTTTTAAAAAAGTTGATTTTATCATTAAAAAAATAAATTTTTCATATAAATACTAGATTTATCCATTTTTTTCGAATTAAAGAAGTATGCGGGACTTGTACACCTTGAAGAAATTTATGGACCTAACTTATTTCATAAAACCGGTTCTATATGAGAGAATTACTCATATCTTATAAACATGCCTAAGACATTGTCCACATATAATGTGAGATTATTCCTCAACACATTCTCTCACGTGCAGGCTAGTATTTTTTTCTAGTCCTTGTCACTGGATAAATAATGTGGGGCCCCATTCATACTGTGACAGGCTCTAATACCATGAAGAAATTCATGGGTCTAATTGATCTCATAAAATCGGTTCTACAGGAGATGATTGTTCATACCTTATTAATATGCTCAAGACCTTCTCCACAAGTAATGTGAAATTATTTCTCAACACACCTTAATTAAGACTGTATCTAGTATTACTTTTTTTTAATTCTTTTACTTATAATTAACTTAGTGGAAAAGATTCACTCTCCACGTCACCAATAAGACAAAAATTGATTTATAATTTAAAAACGTTTAAAAATTAAAAAAAATTTTATAACATAGAATTGGAAAAACAAAATTTAAACTGAATGTCATAAATATCAAGACCTGATGGAAAATAATGAACTCAATCGCCGACACATTACTCTAACAATATCGGAGCAGACAAATGTTATAAATTTCCGAGACACGAAATAAATAATTAAAATGGGTACGGAAATGATAACTCTATACAGGTAGATCAAGTAGTCATGGGCGAAATATTAATCAATGATGATTAGTTATCGAACACGGGCATATATATCTGGGCTTGGGCTGCTTTCTTTTAAGTGGGCTCATATTGAGCACTTGGGTGGCCCAAGTTAATTGAAATGACTGCATCCATGCGTTTCAAGCTATCAAGTACTGCAATTATCGTTGGACAGAGAAACTGTGTTTCCAATGCAAAAGCCCGCATCTTGGCCATGTTGGAATAACAATTACGTTGTCAGCGAACAGATTTGGATCCCTCATGGAGTATAGAGTCTGAGAGATATACATGGGAAATAGATTTTAATTTTTATAATACGAGTGAATTTTTCAGACATCATCAAATGTTTAATAAATAATATTTGTCTTGAATGAATGATATTTTTATTTTATGGTATGATGATATATTATTAAAAAAATATTTTATAGTAACATTTTAAATAATATGATATCCTATAAATAGAAGAAAAATGATATATATATATTCATACTTTTTTACGACGGAGTCTACTTTTTAATAAAAGGTTTGCGCCAAATTTATGTATTTAAAACTTATACATAGTATTACATCAATTGGAGTACTATTATTTATACAGTTCCTCTTGCAGATCCATCTATATATGGACTTTATCGAAAGCCAATTAAATTGTGACACATCAGAAAAATACAACTATCCATCATGCACTGCACCGCACTATAGTAGAGCCCAACTAACCCTGAAACCCATCGAATACACGAAAACATTTGGAACCACTGAGAGCTCCAGACCTCAGGCGCAACCACTGCTGCCCAGCCAGACCGGCGAATCCTCTTCGTGTAGATCCAGACCTTCGGCGCAACCCACTGCTGCCATTCTTCTTGTTCAGACATGGTATGTATTACGGCGCAACCCACTGCTGCAATTCCCGCATCATGGAGGAGGGAGGGAGGTTTACGGCGCAACTAGTCTGAATCTCGAGTCGGCTGGTTTCGGTCGAAAGAGAGAGACTAGGATGTGAAGGGGGATTACGATGAAGTTGTAAGATCAGGCCTACTCGTTTAAGTAAATGGTCAGCTTGTGCAATGGCCTCTAAAATTTTAGAACGGGCATAGAAAAACTGCTCTGTTCTTGCTTTCCTATAGAAGTAAAGATTAAAAAAATCAGAAAAGTTCTTCAATCAATCGTTGCTTTGAGAAAAAAAATCCCGTCGCTGAATAATCACTCTGTTCTTGAAAATTTTACATTTGAAAGCACATACTAGCTCAAAGAGGAGAGAGTGAGAGAGGCTTTCGGTGTTCCTCTGAAATGCATCGCATGTTTATGCCTTTGTTGGCTCTATGTGGCATGCTATTATTGGTGTCTGTTATTTGAAGGAAATTGGATAGGTGTGAAGTTAAACTCTTATTTATATGAAAAAATTTACTCAACCTCTTACTATTCACACAATTTCCACGTACCACATTTTTTTTTAATCAAATATTTAATATATGAATAATAAATTGAAAAATTAAATTAATTTAAAAAGAATAAACTCAAAATTTATTTTTAAAAAATATTAAAAAATTTTAAAATAAAAAAAATGTGGTGTGTGGAGGTTGAAGAGGTTGTGTAGCGTTTCTCTATTTATATTGTCCTCTAAACGACAATCTTCATACNTTTTTTTTTTTTTTTTTTTTTTTTTTTTTTTTTTTTTTTGCTTAGTAAACGTTTCCAATGAGTGAAGTGTGAATACGAAAAAGCCACCTACCCATTTGTCTCCAGTTCACAAAGATCAGGCATCACATACATGCATGATGATGAATGTCGGCTACTTTGACAATCAGAACTTTTCTTGTCGTGAACTAAATCGAATAACATAATGTTACAGATATATATTTGAAGGTCAAAATCAATCTAATGGTAGGATCGGGCTTGCTTAATTCAGTTCGAACATTTTCTTAATTGTGAAGAGTAACTATAGAGATCAGAAAAAGACCCAGCTAGCTAGCCTTCCCTATGCAGTATGTATATGCCTAGCTACGACTCTATTAAAATCCATCTTGCATTTTTGCCCTGTCGACGGACGTTTCACTTGCAATAGTTGAGAAGCAATTAGGAAGATTAATAAGAGAGGATGATATATATATATATATATAAATATATCAAAGGTGCGAGGTAAGTTATAAAGAAAAGAGGAAAGAAAGTTATTAAAAGCTGGTAAGAGAGATCAGAACTCAAAAGACAGTCCATGAAATTAAGGGAAAGATATTTCTCAAAAATTCTCATTCATCACATCTGTAAACTTTGGATCAGTACATGAGGCCCTTATAATTTATATGCATGTATATATCTCTAACTATAGAGTACTAGAAATAAAATCCTATTAGAAAACTAAAGTAGTGTAATATTGCTAATTCTTGCACATGATCTCATAGTGTAATAATGCTACAATGCAAGCCAATTAGTCAAGTACGTTATTAATTGTCGAGGCATATGATCTAGTACTAATCGGCCGAAGCAAAAAAGAAATAAAATCCATTATTGTAGACAAGTGCTAGTACTACCTGATGACTGATGCTTGATACCACGTACGTGTAAAAGAGAACACATGCACTATCTCGTAGTACTTCTTTCAAAAATATTGTGCATTAATTTCATATCCAATATTAATTTATCCCGTACGTTGACCTTTTGACATGGATTAGCATATATACATTTGTCAAGGACTGAACTTTCTATGATCCATTGATCTTATTTCTAATTGGGTGCTTGCACTGTGTATGTATATATATATATATAAGTCTGTAATGGGTACTCATGTTTCAGTGTATTGCACATGTATATCATGATAATTATGTCGACGTCGCTGAATAGGATTGGCTAGTCATACGTAATTTCCTGGTGACATCAGTCAGATTTTGCACAGAATATTGGTTGAGCTTTGAAATCATGGACTGATGCGAAGCTTTTGCATTTTTTTATTAGAATTTCAATGAATCTGAGCACAAGTACATGGATTGCTTTGTTCAAGTTGGGGTTAGGTTTTGAAAGGTTGCTACCACCAAAAAGAATGGTCCAAAGAACTCTGTTACACCCATTAGTTCTCATTCCTGATCGTGATTTGCTTTATTATTTCAGTGGTATTGTCTTTTTCATGTTTTGTATCCTCCTCCAAAATTTAATACTCAGTGGTGATCTTGGCCGTGTTTCCATGTTAATCATAGCATATTAGTGCACTTGAACGTTTCCCACTAAAATCTGAGGCCTCTATTAATTGTTCAATACATATATCTTTTCTGAACCACAGTGAATATTAATTGTCTCGATCATCCAGCTTGTATGTACAAATTACACGAAGTTCTCCATCCCGTGGATGCATGACGGCATCGGTACGTAACAACACAGTCCTAGTACGACGTCCTCCATTCCTTCGCAAGCAACATCTCGGAAGAATTTCCATTGATCTGATCTATTTCTCATGACTTTATATATCTCGAAACGACGTACAGTTGATGAGATCTACCTGAATCTTATAAATCAGTTCTTGATCAATATATGTTGGTATATATATATATTGCTTTTCAAATCTTACTTGCCCAAAAGAAGAAAAATATATATAACTGCCCACTTAATTACTAAGGGGAGGTTTGGATATTGAGTTGAGTTGAGATGAAATAAGATGAGAGTTGAAAGTTGAATAGAATATTATTTTTGTTTTGAGATTTGAAAATTTTGAATTAATGTTTATTATATTTTTTTTGAAAGTTTGGAAAGATTGTTATGATTAGATGAGATAAGGTGAAATAAGATGAATTGAGATTGTTTTTTAGTCCAAACAAGGCCAAGACAAGCTAGATACTTAATTCGTAACGTGACACTATATATCACATGCATTAATCCAAGTACTTTTTGTTCATGTAATCGATATTCGTAGCATTTTCAGATTAGGCAGTCGTGATCTTCGTGCAACATATAACACATGATCGATCTGTGTCCTGATCATGAAGTGGAATTGAATTGACATAAATGTAGATTATATGCAATTAATTTAATTTGGTGACTCATCTTAATTAATTTGGTATTAAATTCATCATATTTGGTACAAGATAAGTAAAATGCGCGCTAATGATCAATCTAGCTAATTAATTATACATCCGATGCGCCCACTATACTTTACGTGCTACCAGGTTCAAGCACGAATAAATCTGTCATATGTGCTCGTGGGATTTGGTTGTCAGCCAGAGAGGGAGAGGATTTTATATATATCCAAAACGATAATGAATTACACGTACCATGAGTGATTGACTTTTTTTCTCCAAATCAATACTGAACCAAGGATTAAATTAATAAAACCCCAAAAATTAAAGTTAGAGGAATAATTAATTACTAATAGTGGAAAGAACAAAGAATGTATAACATGATCTCCTTAAAGAGGAATAAAAAAGAAAGAAAGAAAGAAAAATGGAGACAAAAGTAATTTTAGTCATATTTTTTAGGTCACATTAGTGGCACATTAATTAACATGGAAAAGTGACCTGGACGGCCTAGCTAGCTAGCTTCTCATGATGCTTACACAAAATGGGCATTGATCTGATCTTCCTCCTTCAGTGGAAACTGAACGCTCTGACCATATATATATATATATATATATATAAAGCAAAGATATATATATACACGTAGAAAATGAACTAATTATGCAGGTTAGTATTTTAATTATCACAAATAGTAGCATTAAATTGATAATAAATTGATCATTTGTGCGGCCGGGGGCTTGTCTTAGTGGGGGAACACAAAAAGCTGGGGAGATCCAATATTCCAACGTCGTCATGCACACTCAGAAATATAAAGTGCATGTTGGATAAATTTGCTCCATCCACTTCCATTATTATGATCAGTAAATCGCACTAAAACCAGTGTTTCTGACGTCCCTTGCTCTGTTGGAAACAACTTTCCGACAGTCCCTGCAGATCGATCGTCTAGATCAGCCCGTAATTACAAGGCAAATGGAGTACTACTGCATGCATATATACATCATGATATTCTGGCAATTAAGGAATCTATACACGCATGCATCCACGCACCGAAATACTGGCATTAATATTTTTTGACATGTACTGAGAGATGGGTATTTGGAGCATATATACATATACATATATATATATATAATAAAATCCTGATAATGCTTAATTAATCAGCTATCAACACTTTATCTAATAAACTACGCGTGGCTGCCACTATATATGCAAACTTTATTATATATGGTCCATGCATGCTAATTTGTATCATTTGTACAAGCCAAACATATATAGAAGGTCGTACGTAATATATATATATATTGATTAATGCAGTACCGATGTTCATGAGGGCGGGGGAAAAAAAGAAGAAAACAGAAGAAAAAATTGCACGTTTTGAATAAAGATGCAAAGAAGTCGTGGTTCCCACTTGTCTCAAGCTAGCTAGCTAACCATGCTTACTCACCTCACCTGGTGCAAAACCCGCGCGTCGTAGATCCTAAAGAACACGAATGTGATATATATACTGATATTGCCTCAAATTAACGTACGTATATACATAAGTACGTGCGTGCGTTTTGTTCCACACCGAAACACAACATGAGAAATTGATCATCAGACCCGGCCCATGTATGGCTAAGTGATTAGATCAATTAAACCCATGAGTACTCTCACAAATTAAACATATGTCTGGCCGAGAGCTGCCTGCTGTGGCTTGTGGAAGATGAGCTAGCGTACACTACTGCAGCACAGCAGTAAATTAGTGGGCACCAAGCTTCCATGCAAATTAGTTTCTGATATAAACTGGTTTAAGCTAGCTGATATTTGTACGCAAGAGCTTTTCCCTCTACCCTTGCATGTCATGCGTTTCAGTACTCAAAATCTCTTTATTTAATTTGGAATATTCCTGCATATACTGAAGCATTATCCCTCTGCATGGATCTCCACTGACAAAGTAAATTAAGAAAGAGGAATATTATAGGCTTCAATCGAGAATATGCTTCCAGTAGTACCATTCCCATCATCACAAACGTAAGTGGTGGCTCCATTTTTTCTGAATCAATTACGTACATTTATATAAATTAGTATAAACTTTTATTACAGGAGCGCGTAATTAATTATTTGTTTTTAATTACCAATTATGTCTTGAAAATCAAATTAACGTTAAAAAATTGCTTCAAGTGCGATCTGTACGTATTGCATAGCTATATATACAATATTATATTATATATGCATGTCATGTGTGTGTATAGATATAAGGAAGTGTTGTCCTCCTTTAAAAAAAAAAAAAAAAAAAGACCTTCAAATAACATTACTATTTTCCTTTATATATGTTCTCAATATTTACTTTAAAAAAAAAATCACCTTGTCTAAAAACGATTGAGCATGATCATGCAGCATATATGATTTTGCTGGTCTCTGGTCATTGGTTAATTTCGTTGCTTGATGTTTGTCTCTTTAGTCGAAGATTTTTAAAAGTACTAGTTCTATTCTTCATTTAAAAAAAAAAAAAAAACCTTATTTACCTTGATCTTGATCTAATTAAGCAATTTAAGCTGATAGTGATCATCAGTCATGACCACCAGCTAGGAATGCATGTCCTTCCTATCATGTATTTTAGAATGAATAAATCTATATGAATTCAAATTAATCTAATGCAATTAATTTTGTGGGAGTTTGGAATATGGTCCCATACATATATATATATTATTTATAAGAAATAATATTTGCAGTCTTAAGGCATAAGCTCCGCGCGTGCACTTCATTTAAAAAAAATGAATAAATATTATATTTATATAAAAAAAAAATTAACTTTTTAATAGTGAAACACACTGTTTTTAAAAATGAGTAGAGCTTGCATACCCTAAGACTTTTTCTAGCATTACTTATATATAATGCGCACACACACACATATATACATATATATATATAAATATATATATATATAATATAATCTCTAGCTAGCTTAAGTGTGATCCAACCTAGCAGACATTATATATAGTACTGACTGCTGTCAACAAGACTCTATGAGGTTAGAATCATTTGCGTATCACATTAGACGCCACTGCCGCTTTTGAGCAAAGTCCACATACTTAGATGTTTATTTGACAATTAATAAAACATGCGAATTAGCTACTTTATATATATATACTTAATTAATTGGTTGTTTGTCGAGTTCATGTCTCATGAGCTTCACTGCAAAAAATACAAAACTAGTAATGTATCTCGACCCTGTTTTCTATTTTTCTTCAAGGAAAAAAATTAATGAGCTTCAATAATATTAAAAAACCAAAGAAAAGTTTTATTATTCTTAAAAAGGGAATATGGGAAACTTTGTATTAGTTAAGAATTAAGTACTTGTGGGTTGGAGTACTAGCTAGTCTTCTTCCTTTATGATCCGACAATAAATGAGCGGTACTACTGATCTCTTGCATGCATCCACGGACAAGCAAACATGAATCAGGAATAATTAAGTATATATATGGACGTTCACGCTAATTCCATTCCGAGAGAGAATACAAAA
>QEOT01009010.1:2043-23791 GCA_003123785.1 Pterocarya stenoptera | reverse complement strand
AAAAAAAAAAAATGATTATTTTAAAATTCGAATAAATTATACATATTATACCATCCTTCGATAAAATGATATATTATCAATCAATTAATATTTTTTTTTTGGTTGAAAGGAAATATAATTCCATTAATTCAAATCAATCGGTACATGGCATCTCAAGCAAAATAGCAGACATAACTTCAGGAGTACCCTCTTCTGTCCACACAGACTCAATATCTAGATTTCTAGATACATGCCTCACTTTGCTGCAATATGAGCAGCCTTATTGCCGCTTCTCTTGAAAAAATTCAACTTCCAATCAGCATGTCCAATTAATAAGTATTGAATATCATCAATCAATTTTAAATTCTTTTAAGAGTTTAGAAATGATCCTAATATTATAGCCAAACTATCACATTTATAAAATAAAATATAATAAAAAAATAAATGTTATCGACAAAAAAATTTCACATAAATAAATTTATAAATTGATATATTTTTATGTAATGCGTTAGATTTATTTTATAATAAAAATAATTTTACAAACTTGACATACCACATTTACGTCAATTTCTTTTAAGTATTTATTTATGCTTAGAATTTGATTAATCATAACATGTTATGTCATTAAAATTATTTACATGATCTTGATTTTATAGAAGACTTTGGAGGAAGATGGGTATCAAAGACTCACGGAAAATTGAAATGTGACCTGCTCGGTCAAAAAAATGGGAAGCATCAGAAGATATAATCGGACTACATATGTCACAGAAGCTCTCTCTCTCTCTCTCTCTCTCTCTCTCTCTCTCTCTCTATCTCTAGCGCACCATTTTGGCCTTTGCACTATAAAACAACTTCCTCCCTCCTATTAGAAAGTCCCTCTTTTTTGTTTTTGGATTAAAAAGTCTCTTTGATTCGTCTTCTACCTGAAACGTTGAGGAAGAAATAAAAATTTCCTATGTTCTCTGCGTTACAAAGAAGCCCAGGTCCAACTGACCAGCTTCTTTGCATGATGTGCACGTGTTGCTTCTTTCTGTTATCTCCAACACAGAGAAGGGGCGTTCAGAAGGCCCACTCGTGGAGACCAACGTTTTCTGAACTTGCTGTCGAATGCTATTTTTTGGTTTATTTTTGGAGTCATGACTCATGGGCTATGATTATTGTGTGGTTCAGATCAACTTAAGTATCCCTTTGTCTTATTATTGTGTGGTTCAGAATAAGTTTTCACCCTTCCCGAAACTCTATCAGTCCGCAGCAACTACAAACACCAAGCTCTAAACAACACCCTCGCCCCCTTTTCCGGAATCTCGCTCCCAAGGCGTAAATCCTTCCATTTCCCAACGGGGACTCTTTTGCATTGGTAAGCCGTGTTATCTTTCATACCCAATTTGTGAAAACTGAACTTTTTCACATTTTTTTTTCCCGGCTTGGATTCAGAAGCATCTTACTATTCACAAATTTCGTTATTCACAAATCATTTCAAAACATCTCAAATCTAAACGGCACTATAACACTAATTTTTAAATGTTGTTTTTGAGGGTTTGCTTACTAGTTTTCAATTGTCACTGAGACACAGCATAGAAGAGTTTTCTCTCTGGGCTCTCCCTGTGCTGTGATTTCATGGCTTCTTCAGTGCTCAGTGGAGCTGAGAATCTGAAGCTCATTAGTGGCTTAGCCCCAACTGGGTTGGGCTTCGTGGGGTCAAATTTCCAGGATAGGTGCTTGCCCAAGAAGGGTTTGGTGTCTTTTGGTAGGATTTATAAGGCCAGAACTTTGACTCCAAGATGCAGTGTATCATCCTCAAGGCCTGCTTCGCAGCCTAGGTTCATACAACACAAACAAGAGGCATTTTGGTTCTATAGGTTCTTATCTATTGTGTATGATCATGTCATAAACCCTGGACACTGGACTGAGGATATGCGGGACGAGGCTCTTGAGCCTGCTGATCTCTATGATCGCAATATGCTAGTGGTAGATGTGGGGGGTGGAACTGGGTTTACCACTCTTGGTATAGTTAAGCATGTGGATGCCAAAAATGTTACAATTCTTGACCAGTCACCCCACCAGCTTGCCAAGGCTAAGCAGAAGGAGCCCTTGAAGGAATGCAAGATAATTGAAGGCGACGCTGAGGATCTTCCATTCAGAACTGATTTTGCGGATCGATATGTCTCGGCCGGAAGGTAATTTTCTCAGAGCGACTTTGCTTTGTTAGGATCTGTTTTATTCGTAAAGGTACGTAATGTATTGCACCTGAAGTTTTCATGCATTGCAGAGATTTTTTTTTTCATTAATTAACCGAAGATGTTGATATTTTTTGAGGCATTATTTATATAAAGTCAAATTGAAATTTTAATTAATTTTTGAAATACTCTTGGGAGAAGATTTTGAATGTAAAAGAAGTAACATTTTTCAGAATTTTAACTCTGACTACTCAAAGCTACAAATATGCTTTGTTTTTTATTCTTTAGTTTTGACAAAGATAACATAGATTATTTACTGGGCAGAATCTGATATTTGGCTGATAAGTGTCATGCTATATACCTTTTGAAGGAAATAACTAATGCTATATTTTGAAATTAATGCTCAGCATCGAGTATTGGCCGGATCCACAACGTGGTATCAAGGAAGCATATAGGGTGCTTAAGATAGGAGGTAAAGCCTGTGTTATAGGTCCAGTGTATCCAACCTTTTGGCTGTCTCGTTTCTTCGCTGACATGTGGATGCTCTTCCCAAAGGAGGAAGAGTACATTGAATGGTTTGAAAAGGCTGGTTTCAAAGATATTAAACTAAAAAGAATTGGACCAAAATGGTACCGTGGTGTCCGTCGGCATGGCTTGATCATGGGTTGCTCTGTAACAGGTGTGAAGCCCTTATCTGGCGACTCTCCCTTGCAGGTAACACATACTTAAGGGCTTGCTATCATTTTACTTGCAGATAAACGCTAAGAGACTCTTGATGTTGCCCTTTTTCCCTCATTATGATAATCTGCTCTTTTTTCACTTGTTTCTTATTTGGTCAATAGCAAGAATTAAATCCCAAAACCCAACCTTTGCCTTGTGGATGACTTTGTTCTTTATAAGTCTCCTACGAGGCTTGGAGCCACTTGCGGTAGCTAAATTTAATTAGTTGAAAAGATTTATGCATGTCCTTGGCCTGCATCCGACCACTTGCATTGTTTGTAAATATTTTTTTTTTTTGTATTGCTTTATGATGAGTGTTTCTTCAAGAGCATTTGAATATCATCATTGTTATTAAGAGATCTTTCATGACACTAGAATTTGAGGTGCATAGTACCTCTTCAGAATTTTCCATAATCTCATCAGAGAATGAGAGGTAGTGGTAAATTTTCCTAATCAATTATGTTACTTGTGTAAAGATCACCAACATTGACTGATACTTGTACCTTCAAGCTACAAATTTTGTCAATAACACCCTCGATTCGAATCCAACTGTTAAGATGGCTAAAAATAGCGACATGGCACAATTTTAATCGTCAGATCTTAACAAAGGGTGCTATTTGGTATTATGTGACAGTTGGAGGGTGATATGTTCCAGGGTGAAAAGCAGAGAGGCAAATAAATTTTTGTTTAGAACTAGTCTCTTAGCTTAGAGGCAAAGAAGTTTTTCTTTTTTTTGGGGGGGGGAGGATAACTAAGGAAGGGTGATGTCAATATCCCAACAAAAAGGAGGGATACACCGAACATGATGGGATTCTTGCATACATAGTTGCATCAATGTCCTCTGCATGGACACATTTTTGTAATAGGCCTATGTGTGGACTGATAAGTGGTTTATACATTCCGGGGATTTAAATTACTCTAATCTTACAAATATGACTTAAAAGGGTGTATTTTTTCTCTTCTTTTTCTCTTTTTTGGCGCCCATTGGGAGGGTCCAAACAAGTTGAAATATTCTTCTTGTTTTCCATCGGTTAGAGCACTGCCAGGGGCGTTACTAGGATTTGGTATTTGGGTGGGCGATTGACAAAGTGTGTGGTATGTGTGAGTATAAGTAATATGTGCGGTATGTGTGTGTGTGAGTATATCAGTGATAGAAGCATCACGTTCTGTTGTTACCGAGCTCTTTAAACATATATTACTCTCAGAATTGTCCACGTCTTTCTTTTTAAAAAAAGAATCAATTGTTCTTGGCTTGCTCATATTTTTCTATATTTTAAGAAAAATTTATAGATCAAGAATAAACCTGAGAAGTACCTAATAAGTAATGATATAAAGTTGTTTGATTTTTTTTGTATAGTTTGTGTTTATTACTTAGTGAACAAAAAAACATGTGAATAACAAATAAATTTCACAAAATTAAGTGAACAAAAAAAAAAAAAAGTGATTATGTGAGTCTCTCACAAATAAATTATAATCAATGGGTCATCACAACAAAAAAATAAAAAAAATGTGGCTCATCAATGGCTCAAGATAAAATATAATCATCTTGATTCATAAACTTCTAGATCCATGGATTCAGAGTTCCAAGCATTGCAAAGAAACATTAAGCACACAAGAACCACCCGCCAAAGGTTTCTTAGTTTGGAGATGAGTTCTACTAGTAGCTTAGTTATTGATTCAAAGGTTTTTGAGGTGAGAAGAGATGGGGGTAAGGTGTGCATTACTGAGAAAGGATGGAAAGGTGTAAGCTGTTTATGGTTGGGTGTAGAGACTACTCGTTGGGTGGTTAGCTCACTTGAGACTTGCCTGAAGTCTGGGAGCAAAGGATTCTATTCTGCTCGAAGGGAAGGGGATAGAGGTCTCACAGCCCAGCATTATTCAAATTCACGTGGTTCATACATGGCTTTGGCGGTGTATGGGGGGGAGGACGCAGAAGCTATATCCTCATACCCGAAGACAAGGCTGGAATGGGGTGGAGGAAAATGGTGGAGGTGCTGAAAGGCATGGTCAGTGTTGATTCACAAAGGAATTCAGCAATGACGGTACCTTTGCCGACGATGGACAGGAACAGAGGTGGACAGGGAAGTACAGTAACTCTCCCGTTGGCTCAGTCATACAAAGAGGTAGTGCAAACACCTCGTGATTTGAGACTCTCTGCCTCGGTAGACCTGCAAAGAGCAGGTGAAGTTTCTGTTTCGGTAGGTGCTCAGAGGCGAGTGGGTGATGGCAGAGGAGTGTCTGGGCAAAATGAAGTAAGAATTTTGAGGGATTTGCGGGATATGCAGTTCGCGTTGGAAGAGATGGCTGTCAAAGTCAAAAGCTTAATACGGTGTGTTTTGGGTAAAGAAGCCTTGGGGACGAGCTTGGGCCTGGGTAGTGGGCTGGAGCCTTCTATTCCAACGGGGAAGTCTGTGAGGGAGACCCAACCCCAACGACAAGCCGTGCCCGAGTCCAACCATCAGAAGGGCTTTGTGTGGAGGAAGAAGACACAGCCCAGGGCCGGCCCAACGGCGGTGGGTCAGAGCCACCGTTACCGGCGAAGACTCAGACGGTGACGAAGACTCAGACGTCGGCGTTGAAGACCCTCGATACCTCGGCGGAAGCAGTAATAGGGTCCATGGAGCCTGGAGAAGGGATCCTATGTGATTCTGCCTATAGATGTGCTGCCATCGACGTGGTTCCTTCACAGACTAGGCCGACGAAGGTAGCAGTGATGAGTGAAGGGGGGCTTCTTGAGAGTAAAGACAAATACGACTTAGTTAGTGAAGATCGAGATGTTGCGGCTGAGCTGTTTATAGCACAGGGGTGTTCCCCTTGGGTACAGAAGGTGCCGATAGTCTCAAAGGAAGGCCTGGGTGGGTTAGAAATGGTTCCGATAATCTCAGAGGAAGGCTCGGGTGAGTTAGCTTGGGAGGTAGGGGAAATTGTAGAGGCTGCCGAGGGACATAATGAGGCCTTGCCCTCTGGGGTTAGGCATACGTTGATGGTGGAAGGGGGTAATAGCCTTTCAAAGCAGTCTTTGAATTTAAAGGGAAGTAGGCAGGTTGATTTTGAACTGCCAGATATGGAAGAACAAAATAGGCCTTCGGACCCACAGCTAGAAGTAGTTATTTATGAGGAGGAGGGGAGTTCATCACCATTACAGATGACCCCTCTTCAGATCGTGTCTAAGGAAGCTTCAGATTGGGTTTTTAAAAAAGTGGAAGAGATTCAAAGTTGTGTAGGCCTCTTTTATGATGGTTATGAAGAACAATTGATGGCACTTCTAGTAGCCATTGAAGCTGGTCGATCCACGGCTAAGAAGTCAACTGCGAGAAAGGAGCGGGAGCTGAGACGTTTGCATTGTTCCATTAATTACGACAATAAGGAAGGTACTTTAGGGAGGGACAGATCTAAGGGGAGGGAGGCTAGTTCTGTTAATGAAGCCTAAAATCTTGTCTTGGAATGTAAGGGGGCTCAACAATGTCAATAAACGCCTCCGTATTAGATCCATGGTTCATAGCTGGAAGATAGATGTCATATGCCTCCAAGAAACAAAACTGGAAATTATTGACAGGAGGGTAATCAGGANAGTACTAGTCATATGGGATAGTAGAGTAGTCGAAATGGTAGAAGAGTGCATTGGAGACTACTTGGTGGCATGTGTACTAAGGAATATGGAAGATGGGTGGTCATGGGCATTAGCAAGTGTATATGGTCCTAATAGGGATCGGGATAGAAAACTACTATGGGATGAAGTATCAGGGTTGCTGTCTTTGTGGGATTTACCTTGGTGTTTATGTGGGGATTTCAATATCGTTCGCTTCCCAAGTGAAAGGGAGGGCCTATCTTCGACGACTACAACTATGGAGGCTTTCTCACAGCTAATCTTTGATTTGGAACTATTGGATCTACCGTTGGTGGGGGGTGAGTATACGTGGTCCAATTCTAGAGGCGGTTCAAGATTGGACAGATTTTTGGTATCATCGTCATGGGAAGCTCACTATCCGAAATTGTGCCAAAAATGACTTCCAAGGGTAGGCTCGGACCACTTTCCTATTATTCTTGAGTGTGGGGGTATTCATGAGGGCAAACGGTACTTTAAGTTCGAGAATATGTGGTTGGAAGTGGAGGGCTTTGTTGATAAGGTAAAAAGTTGGTGGCTGTCATACCAGTTTGAGGGGACTCCTAGCTTTGTTTTGGCTAGTAAACTCAAAGCTCTAAAAACTGATTTGAAGATATGGAATAAGGAGGTGTATGGGTTGGTTGAGCAACAGAAAAAAGGCCTTTGGGATGAACTTCAATCCTTGGAAGCTGATGGGGTTAGTGAGGAGAATTTGGCTAGGAAAAATGAAGTAAAAATTGAACTTGAGACGGTTCTTTTGAGGGAGGAGATATCATGGAGGCAAAAGTCGAGAGTTCTTTGGCTTAAAGAGGGAGATAAGTGCACTAGCTTCTTTCATAAAATGGCGAATTCCCATTGTCGTAATAATGCTATTGAGATGTTTAAGAACTGGAAATATTCTGGTTTCCTCCCCTGCTGAGATCCAAGAGCAAGCAGTACAGTTTTTTAGCTCTATTTTAAGTGAGACAGAAGATTGGAGACCTAAGATTGATGGTTTGAACTTTGCAGCGGTGGATGAAAATTCAGCAAGATGGCTTGAGAGGCCCTTCGAAGAGCTGGAGGTGCACCGGGTGGTTTGTGGAATGAGGAGAGACAAAGCTCCCGGACCGGATGGGTTTACTATGGCATTTTTCCAAGATTGCTGGGAGTTTGTGAGGGAAGATGTGGTGAAGGTGTTACATGAATTTTTTGAGCTTCAAAAGTTTGAAAAATCTTTGAATGCCACCTTTATTGCCTTGATTCCAAAGCGGGTGGGTGCTTCGGAGTTGAAGGAATTTCGCCCAATCAGTTTAGTGAGCAGCGTTTATAAGATCATTTCAAAGGTGTTAGCAAATAGAATGAGCACAGTGTTGGAGAAGATCATTTCTAAATCTCAAAATGCCTTTGTTAGAGGACAACAAATCATAGACTCAGTGCTGGTTGCAAATGAATGTGTTGATAGTCGCATTCAGGAAGGATTATCGGGGGTTCTTTGTAAGTTGGATATGGAAAAAGCTTATGATCATGTAAACTGGAATTTTCTTTTGTACATGCTTAGAAGATGTGGTTTTGGAGACAAGTGGTGTGGCTGGATAAGCCATTGCATTTCAACTATCCGCTTTTCGGTGCTAGTTAACGGTCAGCCTTGTGGCTATTTTTCGAGTTCAAGAGGTTTGAGGCAGGGGGATCCTTTATCTCCCTTCCTATTCGATATTGTGATGAAGGCATTGAGTCGTATGGTGGAGGCAGTGGTAGGAGCAGGTTTTATTTCGGGTTTTTCAGTGGGATCTAGTTCTAATGGCTTTACCACAATATCCCATTTGCTTTTCACTGACGATACCTTTGTTTTTTGTGAAGCTGTGGGGGAAGAAATTCAAGCTTTGAGAGCTGTCCTGCTGTGTTTTCAAGCTATTTCTGGATTAAAAGTGAACTTGAGTAAATCGAAGTTGGTACCGGTAGAAGATGTACACAACATTCATCATTTGGCAGCACTTATGGAGTGCAAAGTTACTCTTCTACCCATAAAATATTTGGGACTACCTTTAGGGGCATCTTTTAAGGCCAAACATATTTGGGATGGGGTGGTAGAGAAGATAGAGAGGAAGTTGGAAGCATGGAAAATGACTTATTTATCTAAAGGGGTTAGGATTACTCTTATAAAGAGTACTCTCTCTAATATCCCTACTTACTTCCTTTCTTTATTCCCTTTACCGGTCGGTGTGGCCAACCGTATTGAAAAATTGTATAGGAACTTTTTATGGGGAGGTATGGGAGAGGAGACTAAAACTCCCCTAGTGAGTTGGAAAAAAGTGTGTTGTTCGATGGTTGATGGGGGCTTGGGTATTCATAGCTTACGTAGTTTTAACAAGGCATTGTTGGGGAAGTGGTTATGGAGATATCATGGGGAAGAGGAAGCATTGTGGAGAGGGGTGATTGATCGTAAGAATGGTAGTGATTGGGGAGGCTGGTGCACTAAGGAGTGTAGGGGTTCGTATGGAGTGAGTCTATGGAAGTTTGTTAGGAAAGGTTGGGATTGTTTCTTGAAACAAGTTACATTTTCGGTTGGGGATGGTTCTAAAATCAGGTTCTGGTCGGATATTTGGTGCGGGGATACCAAATTGGCTAGAGCCTTTCTGGTTGCTTTCAGATTGGCAACTAACAAGTTAGCCTCAGTTTTAGAGTTGATGGGATCTTCCAATGAAGGGGTACTTTGGGACGTTAGCTTCTCCAGATCTGCCCAGGATTGGGAAGTAGAGGAGGTTACTGATTTTTTCAGATTGTTGTATTCAGTGGAGATAAGAAGACAGGGTAGGGACTAACTATGTTGGAGACAAACAGCCTCTAAAAAGTTTACAGCTCGGTCATATTATAAGGTGATATTAAACCAGCCCCATATTGGCTTTCCTTGGAAGAGGATTTGGAAGGCTCATGTTCCGACTAGGGTGGCTTTTTTCGTATGGTCAGCAGCATTAGGGAGTATTCAGACTATAGACAATTTGAGGAAGCATGGAATGATTGTCTTGGATTGGTGCTTTATGTGCAAGAAAGAAGCAGAATCAGTGAACCACCTACTTCTTCATTGTGAAATGGCTAAAGTGCTGTGGGATGGAGTGTTTGGAAGGGTTGGGCTGAGCTGGGTTATGCCAAGAACAGTGGTTGAATTTCTAGCAAGCTGGTCCAACTTTTAAATGCATACGTGTCACCAAGTGGCAACCGCTTGGAAAATGCTGCCTCTGTGTATTATATGGTGTATTTGGTTAGAGAGAAACGAGAGGTGTTTCAATGATAGAGAAAGCGATAGAGACGTTTTTTGGAAGTTTTTTACAAGCACTATGATTAGCTGGTTTTCTGCTATTGTACTCAAGGGAGGGGCTGTAAACAACTTCATGTCTTCGCTTACTAACTATTAGAATGTAACTAGGTGTTTCTTTGTATACTCCCTGTGTACTTGGGCTTCGCCTATTATTATGCGTTTTAATAAATTTTAATTTATCAAAAAAAAAAAAAAAACGAAGATGAAAGGAAATAAAATAGAGTTGTTATTGCAAGTAAATAATAATAATGTACATTAGTACACTATACATGTTTAGATTAACATACCCGGAACTGTAAATCTAGTGTTACTGGTGGAGATTGCTTCAAGAGAAAATCAACCGAAAACTATGGTCTGTGCAGCTGTGCTTTGGCTCTAGCGTTAGTGTTGTAGAGAATGAAAAGAAAACTTAAAGAGACGTGTAGTAGAGAAAGAGAGAGGTATCGGTGATACCGTGATGAATTGATGGATTGAGTAACCGTGTAAATTGTAATTGTCAGAATAATCCCACGCCAAAGGCTGTGTAGCCTGTGTAATTGTTGTTGTCAGAATTGTTCAAATTAAAAGTGTATTCAGTTAGTACTTAGTAGCATGTCAGATCACTAAAGTCTAGAGTTAGAGTGACGGTGTTTCTGTGTTTGAGTATTGTAGACTCAAGGGTGTCAGGTGAAGTGAAAAGTTAGAGTGGGGGCTACATGAGTATTTTGGGGGGGGGGGGGGGGANGCCAAAGCTTGCATACAAGAGGACTATAGAAGTTAAAGAGTAGCTTGTGTTAGGCCTTTTAACCTCTGTCTGTTTATGTTTTTTTCTACATTTTGTTTAATGTGAAAATATGTTGCCTATGAATTTTCCACGACTTCGAAGCAAAAACAGAAGAAGTCTCTAAATGAATGCATCAGCTCCAATTGTAATTTCTAAGAGCTGGTTTACAATCACACTTATGATGAAGTAGTAGGTATGAAGTCGTAGAAGTAGTCAAGTTAATTGCTTTTGATAACTTTTGTCTTGAGAATTATCAATTCAACCTCTCAATTTATGAAGTGTCTTCATGCAGCTTGGTCCAAAGGAAGAGGATATAAAAAGGCCTGTGAATCCGTTCGTTTTCTTCCTTCGGTTCATTCTTGGTGCATTAGCTGGGGCATACTTTGTTCTGGTTCCAATTTACATGTGGATCAAAGATCAAATAGTTCCAAAAGGGATGCCCATCTGAAATGTGAGGAACCAATGAGACTAGATAAAGCTCGTGATGGTTACTCTTCCCGCTAAAGCTTTCCCAGCCAATCAACTAGATGTGCCCTTCTCTGCTCAAGATAAACCTGCTAAAGCAGTCATTTAGGCGGACAAGCATGCTTCAAAGCTTAGTGCTGCTTGGGGCTAGAACTCTACATCTCCAATATGGTTGGTATTTTGTTTTTGTTTTCTTTCTGAGCAACTAAACTCCAACAAGGTTGTTGCAATGGTACTTAGTGCTGCTTCAGGTTGACAGACATGATTCAAAGCCTAGTGCTGCTTGGGTCTATAACTCTGCAACCCCAACAAGCTTGGTTGTTTGTCCTTTGTTCTTTTGGTTTCTTTTTTCTTCTTCTTCTTTTTCCCTCAGCAAGTAAATTTTGCAATAAGGAAAATTCACTTGATGCATATAACCAACTTGATGATAACTGGCATTATTATTGATTCAAAAGTCGCGGGAATAGTTTTATCTCCGTAAGGAAGGATGAGTTTCAAAGAAAATGGAAGTAATTTAAAAAGCAAAATCAAATAATCTCATGGGATAAATTGCTCTGGTCATTTTAGGTCTCGTTTGGTTATGCAATTCAGATGAGATGAAATGTTTGTTGAAAGTTGAATAAAATATTATTATAATATAAGATTTTAATATTATTTTTGTTTTGATATTTGAAAAAGTTGAATTGTTTATTATAGTTTATGTGAAAATTTAGAAAAATCGTAATAATTATATGAGATGAAATGAGATGTTTTGGTTATAACCAAAACAACCTTGAAGTATTTGGTTGCAAAACTCAGTTTTTAATTGGGAATGCCCCTCTTCTTTTAGCTGGAGCAGAACAAAAAAGAAATATACCCATTAGAGAGAATACTCGTGAGGAGAAAGAAGATGCATCGCCGCCTTAGTTTGATGCGTGGTTGCTCACTGTCGGCACATACTTCATTACCAGGCTCAGGCGACTTTGTCGAGGGCCTTTTGGCACTGATGTGACTTGGTTTGCCTGTCATTCTATTGGGATCTGTTGTTGCTTCCAACGGCTCTGATTTGGCTTTGGGCGGCGGCCATCGGGAACCAGAGTTGTCGTAGCCTTGAGAGAGCAGATCCTCATTGGAGTGACCTTTCGCAGCTGGGTTTGATAGTTTTGTTTTTCTCCCACTCTGAATGGAGGCCTTCGATGGCTAACTTCCCTTGGCTTGTTCACTTTGGTCCTTCGCTGACCTTGTTTTGGCAGCTTCCCAATCGTTGTCGGAGATGGTAGTCCCTTTTTGGCATTTGAAAACTGTTGATGGTGAAATCTTTTTCACGTTTTCAGTTGAGGAAATCCTCAAAACAGTTGAATCCTTTAGGTTATCAATGCTGATAAAATTCCTATGACAGAGACCTTCCCTTGACGCCATTTGTGCCTTCATATGTAGCCGTTGGGGTGTGTCCAGTGTGCCCGTTGCCTCTTACATACAATGCCCCAGAAACATTTTCATCCGTATGTCCAATGAATCCAACTTCCACAAGGCAATGTTGAGGGAATCGTGTGAAATGGAAGGTCTTTTGCTTGGTCACCGGACTTTAACGAGGACTTTGAGCCACCTTTTGTTCCGGTCTGGGTGTTCTTGCCGGGCCTCCCATTGAACTTTTATCATGCCTTTGTTCTGAAGATGCTCACGACACCGATAGGAAAATTTCTCTGTTGTGATAACCCTACAATTTGTGCTACTTGTATAGATGGGGCATGGGTTTGTATCGAGGTAGATGCTTCAAAGCAACCCATCTCTCATTTCTGGATTGGTTTACCTGGGATGCTATGTAGCAGGAGACAATAGATTGTCTTTGAAACGCTGCCGGCCTACTGTGTAAATTGCCATTATCAAGGGCATAACTAGAGGACTTGTAAGCATGGAAAGAAGGGGACAATACCCTCGAAAGTTTGGGTGAAGAAAGCTGAAAATCTGAGGTCGAGGGGGAGAAAGAAATGGACAGGATGATCAGACCGTTAATGTTGAGAAGAGCTTGGTGCCTTTCGAGGAATCGTGGTGGAAGAGCACGGAGAATCTAGTAAAGAACCATCTATGGAGGATATGTCCAATCCAGTTGCTGACTTAGCTCTGGATGCCTCATTGGGAGTGGAAGTTGTTCCCGAAACTCTTGAGCAGGTTTTCAAAGACAAGGAGAGTAAGGAGGGGAATGGTAGTTCTTAGGCATCGAATCTTGAAGGGTCGTTTGAAGTCCATCACAATCATGTGGGTTTTGGAGAGGTTGGGTTGATTCAAGAGGTAATGTGTCACCCAATGGGACATGTTGGTGATTTAGGTGTTTACTCTAGTCATAAATTTGATGTTTTTGCTAATGAGATGGACTCTAGAAGTGAATCACTATTTGATCACAAATTTGAAAGAGACAGAATCAAAGAAGATATGAGAAAAGATTATTGTTCTGACTCAGAAGACCCAAAAAAATCAGTTAGCAAGCTCCCCAAAAAGGAACTCTTCTAGGGCTGTTATCCGTCCTTCCAAACTTAATCTATGATTAGCCCTCTTATTTTTTGGAATATTAGGTTAGTTCACACCTCCCAGATGTGCTTGAGGAAAATCATAAAAAAATCTAGACCTCATATTCTTGCTCTGGCGAGCCCTTTATGCTAGAAGATAAAATTACAATTTTTTTTTGGGAGGTTCAATTGTGAGTTGTTTCTCACAAATGAAATGCAAGGTGGCAAAATTTGGTTGTTGTGGAATTCTACCCTCTCTATTCATTGGCTAGTTGGGTCCAATCAATTCCTCTCTATGAAAGTTGAGGAGAATGGACATGCGCATGCTCTTACAATTGTGTATGCTAAGTGTAAACAGCGGGAGAGGAAGAAGCTTTGGGAGGATCTGGAAGCGGCTAGATTTGGAAATATTCCTTGGGTTGTTTGTGGTGACTTCAATGTCATCCAAAAATGACTCAGACCGAAGAGGGGGTCAACCCCGCCCTTTTGTTGCGATGGAAGACTTTAACATGTGCATTCAAAATTGTGGTTTGCTGGAAATGTCCTACAAAGGATCGCGGATGACCTGGTGTAATGGGCAAGCTGGATTGGCTCGCAGATGGGCCAGGTTAGATCAATGTCTCATTACTCTAATTTTCTTAACAGTTTTTCTAATGTCTTTTATTAGGTTTTAGCTCGTACCACTTCCGATCATTCTCCGTTGGTAATTGAAATGGGTGAAGACCTTTTCAGGTATGGCCCTTGTCCTTTTCGTTTCCAGTATATGTGGACTGATTATGTGGATTTTATTCGTCTTTTTGAGAGGGTGTGGAAGCAAGAGGGGAATGGTTTTGGTCTGGTTAAACTACTTTTAATCTGAAACAGGTTAAGGTGGCGATAAAGGGATTGGAATAAGAATGTGTTTAGAAGGACTAGTATAATCATCAGAGATTTAGAGCAATGTATTGAGAGTCTGGAAAATAGTCTTCAAGTATGTTATAACACTGATGATGACAATGATCTCATGGCTTTTAAGATGGAGCTTTTAACTTGGATAGGTAGAGAGGACACCTGCTTGTCGCATATGGTTAAGAAAAGCTGGCTGAAAGATGGAGATCAAAACTCAAAATTTTTTCTTGCTTATTTGAAAGCTAAGAATCATAAAAAGGTGAACGATATGCGTCTAGTTGATGGTACCTTATTTGATTCCCCTTCTAAAATTCATCATGCTGCGATGGATTATTTTACTCAATTTATCGGTGTTAGGGATAATAGAGATTTGCCTTTTGTTAAGTGGTTTGATCTCTCCTGTGATCACTGAAGATGAGAATTTGGCGTTTTGTAGAGTTCATTCTCTTGAAAACATTAAGGAGGCTCTGTTTAGTATCCCTATTGATAGTAGTCCTAGCCCGGATGGTTTCGGATCTGGTTTCTTTAGGTTATGTTGGGATTTGGTTACAGATGATTTACTGGAAGCTATTCTTGATTTTTTCCAAAACTATTTGTTACCTATATTTTATATTGCCTCTTTTATTGTCTTGATTCCTAAGGTGGACAATGCTAATGGATTTGACAAGTTCAGGCCCATTAGCCTTTGTTCGGTGACTTACAAAATTTGTGCTAAGATTATTGTGGGCCGTATGACGAAATTGTTAGAAAAGATGATTTCTCAGGAACAATGGGCCTTTATTCCTGGTTATAGTATTTTGAGAATATTAGTCTTATCCAGGAGATGGTCCACTCGATCCATAAAAGTTTTAATGGGGGTAATGTGGTTGTTAAGCTTGATATGTCCAATACTTACGACATAGTTGATTGGAACTTTTTACTACATGTCTTGGATGCTTTTGGTTTTTTCCTCAATGTTTGTAAACTGATTAAGTTATGTATTTTTACACCTTGGTATTCTATCATGATGAATGGTATGTCGTTGGGTTTTTTTAAAGGGGAATGTGGGCTGAGGTAGTAAGATCCTCTCTCGCCCTATCTATTCATTATTATGAAAGAGGTACTCTTTCGCCTCCACAAGAAATCCTTTGCGAATGGTAGAATTGGTCAGTTTACTCAAGCTAGAGGCACCCCTTTAATCTCTCATATTATGTATGCGGATGACATTGTTATTTTTGCTAACAGTGACAACAGATCCTTGAGGAGATTGATGCAAGATTTAACTCTTTATGAAACTTGGACGGGTCAAATTCTTAGTAAAGAGAAGAGTGCTATTTATTTTTCCAAAAAAATTCCTCTTCATAGGAAGTCTTCTCTTCTTCGCACTACGGGTTTTTCTAAAAGGTTTTTTCCTTTTAAGTATTTGGGTGTTCTTATTGTGGATGGGAGACTGAGAGCAAGTGTTTTTGGTAATTTGCTTGGTAAAATTAATAAGAAGATTGCGGTTTGGAAGATGAAGATGCTATCTACTGGCGGTCGGACGATTCTTCTTCACCATGTTCTTTCTAGTATGGCCACTCACCTCTTGGCTGGTCTACAAGTCCCTCGCACCGTGATCTTGGTTTTGAATAGGCTTTTGAGTTCCTTCTTTTGGGGTCTGTTCTACAGGTCCCTCGCATTGTGATCCTGGCTTTGAATAGACTTTTGAATTATTTCCTTTGGGGTGCTTCTGACGGGAAAGGTAAGAGGAACTGGATTGCGTGGAAAAACATTTGTAGGCATACCAAGGAAGATGGTCTGGGTATTCGGGATTTTGAAGATACTCAAAGGGCTCTACACTCTAAGTTTGCTTGCGTCTTATTAAGGGTCAGTCCTTATGGGCGAATTTTGTTTTGGACAATATGTGTGGGGTACACTTCTCCCTTTTGGAGTCTAATAAGGGTACTCGGTTTTGAAAATCTATTGTTTGTTGTATTCCAGATGTTTTATCTAACTCTAAGTGGATTGTTAGAGAAGGAAATATTTCCTTCTAGTTGGATAATTGGGATGAGAGGAGCCTCAGAGTAATCAATATCCTGTGATTGAGAATCCTTTGTTAAAAATTAAAGATTGTCGTCTTGGAAGTGGGTGGGATTTCTCCGTAATGAAAAGCCTTATAGGTAACCAAAAACCTTCAGAATTGTGTTAGTTTTTGGCAAGGAGGAAAGACGGGACGGATGCTTTAATTTGGTTGAAGGAAAATGGTGGTAAATTCTCTACCAAAAGCGCTTGGGATTGTACCCGGGTCAGGGTACCCCCTCTAACTTGGATTTAGTGGATTTGGCATACCAACATTCCTAAGAAAGATGTGGAAGGCTATTAATAATTGTTTTAAGTGTTGATGAGAAGGTTAGAAAAGTTGGTATCTCGATGATTTCTAAATGCAATTGTTGTTCCTTGGGTCATACAGAGGATTTAAACCATGTGCTTTGCAATGGTGAGTTTGCTAGGAAAATTTGGCACATGGCTGTTATTCATTTAGGTGTGCACATGGGTGTTTTTCATACTTGGAACGAGCAAATTAACTTCTGGTTTCGTTGAACGGGCAAGTCTTCTAAGATTCGCATTATTTTTGGGTTTCTTCCTTCTATTGATTTTTGGAAAATTTGGGATTGGCTTTGTAAAACTCTGTATGAAGATAAGGTTGATACGTTTGAGTCGGTTTGGAAAGTTATTAAGCTTTGGATATGTAAGATTATGCTTAATCATGAAAGTTGCCTGGATTTCAAATAAGGATGGATATCCCGATTCTTTTACCTAAGTTTAAGCCGGCTCGTGTGGTGAGATGGGTTAGACCTCAACTAGGATGTGTGAAGCTTAACACTGATGGAAGTAGTTTGGGTAATCCTGGGCCGGCCGGTGCTAGGGGTGTTGTTTGTGATAATTGCAATAGACTTCGGGTGGCTTACTCTGCTATTTTGGTCATGGTTCCAATAACTTTGCTGAAATGAAAAGTATACTGGAGGGGATCAGGAGGTGCTACCAACTTGGGTTTTCTAGGGTTGAGATTGTGACAGACTCTCAGCTTCTTGTTAATTGGATTATTAAAGGTGAGTGTAATATTTGGTACCTGGAGGAGTACTGGGATGAATTATTCTCCTACCTCGGCTGCATGGAATATTGTGTAAGCCACGTTTATCGTGAAGGGAATGATGTAGTTGATTTTCTTCCAAAGAGTGGTGTCGAGGGCTTAGACATGGATTGGTCTGTTGACTTAAGAGGTCTTCTCAGGATGGATAGAATTGGTCTTCCTTGTCTGCGTTGTGATTAGGATGTCAGGTTTTCTTTGTTCTTTTTTTAACATGCATTTGGTTCTTTGTTCTATTTTTCTTGCACGTTTTGATCCTAGTTTTTGGTCCTTGATTTTGAACCATATGATTATTTTGTATTTTGGTTGGAAATTTTCGGTTTTGTAAGCACTACTTTATCCTTGACTACCTAGGTTATTTGTATTTCCTTAATTGTAAAACTCAGGTATCTAGTTGTAATCACGATTTTCTTCCGCCACAAATGAGGGCAACTAATAAAATTGGGGTACCATCCTTTTTCTAAAAAAAGAAAAAAAAGTATTTGGTTGCAAGGACCCTAATGAGAACTTCGATTCTGAATTGTCAAGAGCTTGACGAGACATTGAATACCGCAGATACAAATAATGTGAAAATGTCATATTCATCCTGGCAAATTCTCATTCTTGTGCAGAAGGGAGTTTAGATTTCATCATCATTAAGCAAGCAATGAGGGAAGCCATTTCCATGGCTAATCTTCTTGTTCGAATACAGTATAGTCCACCTTTTCCCGGTTAATCTACTTGCCAAAGTCGAAACTTTTGCTATTCGATTCCACTCATTCTCGGTCCCCTTTGAACGTTGAAAGTCCAATTCATGGACCATGCCACTCCCACGTGTGATGCTTGTGAGACAAGATAACCGAGATTTTTTCTTTTCTAAGCCAACATTATATTATTAATAAGAAAAAGATTGATCGTGTCAAAATTAATTCATAGTGACTTGAACATGAAGGTTTCTCTCCAAAATCGTACTTTACTACGGTACTGTTTCATTGAATAAAAGCAGGAAAAAAGAAAATCAGGTAGTTTTTAGATCTCTTCTTAAAATGCACTCAATTGTTGTCCTCGCAGTTCATTATTTCGTGCACAAACACCTTAGAATACTTGATTGATTGATCACGTGCACAAAACCGAAAGAAACCATGACTTTTTATGCATGGAACTTTTTTTAAAAACAATCACACGTTATGTTAGAATATAAAGAAAAGCATACTTAACAGAAGCTTAATTATTTTAAGTACGTATTGAATAATATTTTATTTAAATTTAATTTCTACTTATATTTTTATTAATATTATTAGCCTCACAGTGTTTTTCATTAACAAATAATTAAAAGTGCACAGAAGCTCTCTCATCTCGTGCAAGCAAGGCAACGTGCTCTCTGGGGCTTGAAATTTTGAAAGCAACGTACACACCTCCACATCGATCTTGGTCACTCTTTGTTGAGCAATGATACAGTCTCCTCAATCTCTACACATTATATTTTTTTAAATTTTTTAAATTTTTAATATTTTTTTAAAATTTATTTTTGATTTTGTTGTTTTTAAACTAATTCAATTCTTATATTAATTATTCATATATTAAATATTTGATAAAAGAAAAAAATAATAAAAGTTAAAAAAAGTGTGGTGTGTGGAAGTTGTGTAAATTTTTCCTCATTAAATGCTCTCGGTCTCCTAAATGCCAAGCCCTCACAGCTGTCCATATATATATTTATGCTTCGTTTGAATATGAGATGAGATGAGATATCTTAGATAAAAATTAAAAATTGAATAAAATATTATTAAAATATTATATTTTAATATTATTATTTTAAAATTTTAAAAAATTGAATTATTTATTATATTTTATGTGAGAATTTAAAAAAGTTATAATAATAAGATGGAATGAGATGAAATTGTTTCTATATTCAAATGGGACATTAGTTTATCGCTACAACCACAAAAAATTAATATCATCAATTAACATAATTTTATATAGTTGGTTAAATTTATTTTATAATAAAAATAATTTTATAACGAAACAATCAGTCTGTATAATTAATTTTATATAATTGACGAGAGTATTTTTCAATATATATATTATTAGTCTTTTCATTTATATTTGCTTTTCCCTCACAATAAATTTTCCTGTAGAAGAAATGAAAGGTCATACGATTCTTTTTTGTTTTTGACTTTAAGGTCAGACGAATTCTTGTCTGGTAATAAAGCCAATGACTACCAACTCCGGGCTATAGTCATAAGATTCATGTTGGAATTAGTTTAAACTTCTACATAAAGCCCAGCTAAGCTTGAGCAATACTCAACAATACTCTCTCTTCTCTCTCCCTCTCTGTGTAGCTCTTTTCTTGATCCATGACAAACACCATGGCAGAAGTTCTGAGTGAGGAACAGGTTGTCGAGTTTAAAGAAGCTTTTGGTCTGTTTGACAAAGGTGGAGATGGTGAGCATTTCTCCCCTATGCTTATGATCCTTTATCATAATGGTTCTATCTTAATTAATTTGCTTATTTGCAGTACTTAGTGGTTCAACTGCAAGGATATAAATCGTTTTTCAAGAATATATAGAAGTGAAATAACATGTATATATATTCGTGTTCGAACATTTGATTGTGCAGGTTGCATTACTATTGAAGAATTGGCGACTGTTATCCGGTCATTGGATCAAAACCCAACGGAGGAAGAGCTTCAGGACATGTTAAGCGAAGTTGACGCTGATAGAAATGTGACCATAGAGTTTGCAGAGTTCTTGAAGTACCTAATGGTCAAGAAGATGAAGGTAAAGTATACAGTAATTACCTTAACTATCAATGCTGCATGTCATGTACTCGTTTAACGAGACACATCATGCATTAATTTATTGTGACAAAATAATAATAATAATAATCATCATCCATTCAACCATCATCAGTTTTCATGATCTTGTAATTTTGATGTGTCATTATATGATTGGTAAATAAGTGCAAAAGTTATTCAATAATACGATAATACTCGATATAGGGACGATGATAGAAGAGACAGTGGTTAAAAGATAGAGTGGTGCTACTCTGCTGCCTGAGTAGCACCGCTCCTTCATATCGCCCGTTATTTTTTTTTTTAATTTTTTTTTACATTTTTTTAACATATTTAAATATTTTTAAAAAATAAAAAAATACATCAATACATTTAAAGTCACTTTTTTAATTATTAAATAATTTAATTTTTTTTTTTTTTTTTACATAACGGTACACTAGAGCGGTCAAGTATGGGCAGCATAATATCATTAAAAGATATGTGAATTAAAAACAATATTTCTCCTCTAGCGGCCTTAAGATTGATATGTTTGGAAGTGCTGTTTTTATAGGAGACTGATGCAGAGGAGGAGCTTAAAGAAGCCTTCAAAGTATTTGACAAGGACCAAAATGGGTTTATATCAGCTAATGAGGTACAGTAATTAACATATTAAGCCTAGTTTGTTTTGAGGAAATTTTTCAATTTATCTTATTTCATCATTATAATTTTTTAAAATTCTAATACAATATTTAAGATAGAGTCGGGCTACTCTCTTGCTTGACCACAAGTTGGTTTTGAGTTTTTTTAATTTTTTTATTCATATTTTTTAATATATTTTAATATTTTTATAAAATAAAAAAATATTAATACATTTAAAATCACTTCTTTAATTATTAAATAAAAAAATATAATTTTTTTTTTTCCAAACGATAAGTAGAGCGGTACTCTTTGGGCAAAGTAATTTTTTCCTTTTAAGATATCTGATATGCATATATAATACGTACAGACAGCTGTGACCCAAAACAAGTATCATGAAAGACCTGTCTTCATTTTTTTAACACAGAATATTTCTATGACTAATATTACAACATGTTTCGTTGAAAAAAAGTTATTTTTCATGGGAAAAAAATATTAGCTAAGGTATATAAAATTAACTACTTCAGCTGAATTCTACCAGGACACTGTTGCTGGGATCACCGACAGGGATCATTATGTCTTAGTGAAATAATACAACGTTAAAATGTGTTACAAGCTAGCAATTCACACGTTCCTCCTAGTTTAGATTATTAATAATTTATATTTTACGTGGGTATCTTAATCCCACACGTATAAGTACTATATATCTTGTACATTTTCTGCATGCAATGAACATCATTAGCAAATTCGCATTAGACATCATGAATGCAATGTATGATCCATATACACATGCATGCGTGACATAACTACATTATTATATACTCCTTGTTTCGATGGGTGCAGTTGAGGCATGTAATGATCAATCTAGGTGAAAAGCTGACGGATG
>QEOT01009009.1:16570-29833 GCA_003123785.1 Pterocarya stenoptera | reverse complement strand
ATTCCTAAACCATACCAACTTAGTTTATGATCGGTATCTCCACCCCACACGTCTCCACATACTTTCACATGCATGCACATACGCCTCTCTTCTCCTTAGTTTTAGAATTCTGTTTTATCACATATTTACACGTTAACTGCACAGATCACGCACATCTTCACATGATAGACGTATTTATATTCAACCTAGAGCTAGGGTTACCGCTGCAACCCCATGGTTTCACAACAAACCACACGGACGCCACTCAGTGAGACGCAGCAACCGAAAAGGGACTCGACGACGGAATCACCACGGTGACTCCACTGCCTAGACCATGCATGACCGCGAAGGCCCTCCAATAAGTATCACATGTACACTGTCCCGTAACACACACACAAACCTCATACACAGAAACACCAAAGCCAGTTTTCTGTGAGTGTAAACTGAGAAACCACATAGCAAAGCAACACGAGTCCTCCTGTTGCCAACCCGTGAGCTTCCTTCATCGGCATCACCGCTGCCCAGCACCACCGAAGCCTCCCTCCCAGTAACCAGCAGCCACCCACACAGAAACCACCCCAAACTCCTCCACCACGTCTCCTCCCCAGCTCCAACCCTCACCCACGGCATCTCCACTCCCCCAGCCAACGTGAACCGTAGCCCCTGTTTTGCACCTATAAAACAGAGTCCGAAACAGAGTAGTCACTTCTCTTCCACCTCGAACCACTTTCTTCGCCAGAGTCCACCATAGAAGACGTCGAATTGACACCACCAGCCACCACAGAAGACATCGGACCATCCTCAGCCGCCAAGGCACGCCGCAGCAACCACGGACGTGAAGCCCGAAGCCTCTGCTTCTATCCCTCTCTCGGTGTCGCACCACCATAAGGACCACCCAGTCGCGTCGCCAGCCACCTCCAGCCACTCCAGAGCTGCCGTCGCCTCAGTTTTCCCTCGGTGAGTTTCTGGCTCTGCCGCACGCCTCTCCTCGAGTTCCCGAGCCCTCTGTTTCTCTTTATAGTATAGTATGAAATTGTGTTTTTAGGTTTTAATTTACTGCATACTATAATAATAAGATTACATTTATGTCCTTTCTAAACCAGTATCTTGAATTTGAAGGAGTATTTTATGTATAATTATATTTATAAACCTACATTTAAGTCTATGTTAATTATGGATATTATTAAATCATTTTATTTGAAGTTGTGTTGGGCTTAATATTTTAAATGTGAGCTTTTACTTATATATATACATATATTTATATATATACATATTTTTATATATATTAGTTAAAGACTCATTTATTATAAAGAAGTGTTTAAAGAATTTGAAATATATGTTCAGTCTAATATTGAGCCTAATATTTTAGTTAATATTACTTTGTCTATTTAATAGAATTTAATAGAATTTTTATGCTCTATTTTAAATAGAAAACAATTAAGGAATTTTAAACTATATTATTTAGTATTAATTTTAAAATAAAGAAATATGTTAAGAGTATTTAAATAATATTGATAATTATTATATTTCTTATAAGATTAAATAATTATGTTAAGAAAGTAAATCTATTTTAAGAATTTAGATTTTTTGACTTATTTATAATAGTCTAAGTATTCTACTACAATATAATATGCTATTAGTATTTAAGTAATTTTTTTAAATATCAAGATTTATTGATTTTGGTGTTAAACAGAAAATTTATTTGACTATTTTCTAGATTATGAATTTAATTAAGTAGGTAATTAGTACATGTTATTCTAGACAGATTTAGTGACGTTTAAAATACTGCATTTAGGTGACGAGCTACGAAGTGAGATTCAAGAAGAAGCGCAGCAAGATAAGTTATTTGATCACAAATTAGAATCATCACAGTTCAGCTTATATATAAGTATTATTCAAGCCAGTTCATTGACAGCCTTTGTTTATGTACCACTCATGTCATATGCAAACATGTCATCCAGCATAGCATACAGTCATGTCATTCCGCATCATATTCAATTTCAGAAATTATAATTATGTATGTATTATGTCATGCATCTCATGGTCATAAGACACATAAGCTATTTTAAGTTCAAGTGCAAGATAAGATCAGATCAGTTAATCAGATGGCCATTCAGATGCATGGTACCAATGCAGTTCAGTTCAGGGTGGTGTGCAAGCCACGAACTCAGTCGTGGTCCACCATAGTATGCTAGAATACTATCAGCGGCTCCCCTCGTGGCCATGGGACGTGGAGCCGGTGCACAACCTCGCACACAGGGTTAAGTGTGTTGGCCAGTCAGTTCAGTCAATTAAATCAGAACAGTCAGTTAAGTCAGATCAGTCAGTTAATTCAGATAAATCAGTCATGCATAGCATAAACATCAATATGAACAGTCATGAAGTTTAAACTCTCAGTATGAAAAATCTTATGAAAATCTTATATTTATTACGTTTACGTTGTGATAGATTCTTACCGAGTCATCGACTCATTTTAGTTTATTTTCATGTTTTTAACTACCCAGGTGAGGATGATGATTACGAGCAGGCAGGCCAGGATTAGAAGGAGCAGTTATTTTAGTTTCAGACCTTCTAAAAATAAATTTATTTTAGTGTTTTTATGACATAATTTTTATTCAGTTTATTCATTTAAGTTTTTGAAGGCATTGTTATCAGACAAAGTTTTATGAAATAAATCCTAAATTGTTTTTATTTAATATGAGATCTCTTGGCGGGTTTATTTTATGAAAAACACGTGACATCTCTAACCTACGGGAAGGGGGTGTTACATGACAGTTTGGTAGTTTACAGCTTCATTTACTTGCTTGACATTGTTGGTTTCAAGTGCAGTATAAATGATTCAGTCAAAAAGAGAAAAAGGCCGAGGAGCTTCTAGACTAGGGCAAGGAGTGTTTCCTTCTATTGGACAAAACCCACAACCAGAACTAGCAGGTTGGACTTTGAGAGATGAAGTTGTCGTGGACTCTGATGATTCCACTCAACCCCCAAATGAGTTACATCCATCATTTTTGCTTCCATGTATTCCTGTAGAGGTGAATACATCATGCAATGGTAAGTATAATGTAGACATCAGCTCCTTATGGTATTTCATAGACAATATTAAATGGCCATTTTAAATTGACAGCTATCATGATTTATTTAAAAATATTAATGTTTGTGGGGTTGGTATAGTACCAAACACTAGTAAACATGGTAGGGGTGTGGCCAAAGGTACGGAATTCGAGAGGATGCGAAAGTATGGCAAAATACCACTTGAGATCAAAGATGAGAAGATAGGTCAATTATGCAACAACAGAACAATCTACACAACAAGAGTGACATGGATCATGAAGCACTATGCAAAAATTAGGCATGGTGTCATGGTTATGCAAGAGCATATGCGAGAATATGAAGCACATGTAAACATGAGAATGTCAGAAGTGGAGACAAAATTAGAGTCTTAAAGAGAGACTCAAGCTGCAGTTCCTTAGGCATCCTCTATGTGCTAGCAGTAACTACTTCTGTTTTTTGTCCTACACTTTTGCTGCACTTTTTTGATAAAGTTGTCGTGGGGAGAATGAAGTAGCAGCATTACTTTGTCAAAGATGCTACTATTTTCAAATACTCTTGTTGGAGAGGGTGAAGGAAGCTGATGGAGGTAATGTGGGAACTTACTCTGTAATACATTTTTGTTGCAAATTTATTTCTGGTCACCTGAATTTTTGTTAGAAGTTCATCCCAAAAAATAGTATGTATTTTAAATGTAATTAATAAAAGGGAGGGAAACTATTCCTATTTCATTGATGAATGAAATAGGAATAGTAAGAATAGGGATACTACATGTATTATCCCGCTTTGACAAGTCATGTATGACTCATTCTGTGATGACATATATGTTGTTTATAATCAAAGTGACCATATATAATTTTAAGTTTCTAATTGTTTCATAGCTTTATACTTTGATAGGCTAACACGTTGTATAGTTTAACTAGATTAGAGTACTTAATGCAAATGGTGTTGGGAGTTTCAAAATTTGCATGGTTGACCTACTGCATGGTTTTAAACTATGACCCTAATATTGACTACATGCTATTAAATTATGTAGGTGGTAGCTTGCTTGGCCAGCTTTGAATTTATAACTTATGATGCATAGAGAACAGTTCTTAATTATTTAATGCAAGCATTTGCAGGTTTGGTTTAATGATTTATTGTTTGGAATACATGTGTTTCCTTAGATCAAAACTATTGTTATAGTGCTCTAGATGAATAGTTCGGTAATATACGTTGACCAATTGTGTAAAACCACACTTTAAATGAAAGTATTGCTATTTTACACAAGGTTCTTGTATAGGCAAGGCACATATGGAACAAGTTGGTATTTCAGTCAAGGTGGTACACAAGAGGTTGGTCATGACCCTATCAACATAAGGTAAATATAAACTCATGACTTTCAAATAATCTCATCATTATATGGATTAGAAAATGCCATTAATTTTTAGATTATATATAATTGTCATGTAGCCCCTTCACTTGCTTCTACTCAACATAATTGAACCACAAATAAATCCCAATAGCAAATGGAGGAAAATCTTGGATGGTTTTTTTAGGTGATGGAGGGAATTTTGTAGACTGTTTTAGACTGAAGGAATATAAGATAAAATCACATTTTTTTACTCGTTTGGCCATTGCAAGTACTTCATGATGAATGATGTTCCAATTCAGTACTGCGCGCTAATGGTATAGGGATATGGTCATGTATAGGGATGTGCATGGGATTGCATGCTAATGTATATATTTAGCATGCATATCCAATTCAGTACTTCATGGGATATGCATGCTAATGGTATAGGGATAACCATAACTTATTCTAGGTTGGTGGTTATATGGAACTGGATGCATGATATGATCTGATTTAATGACATTGGTGTGTATTGCAACAAGTCAATTCACCTTCCAAGGGCAAAGCTTTTTTGGGATGTACTAGCCAATACCCCGAACAACTTCTAAGTGTAAAGGTTCATGTGGATTATGTACATGTACATGTAGAGATAGTAGGATTGTTGGCATGTTGAAATAGCAAGTATGGATGCATTGTGGGACTGCTAAACTAAGTTACCATTTACTGCAATTTGAAAGAGTAATTTCTAGCTGATGAGATGAATGACAAACTACTCTCCAGGTTTTTTTTTAATATCAGTCTTTCAAGTCTTTGGTAGCTTAAGGTTGTTTTCTATCATTATTGGTAGTGCCATGATATTATATGCATGCAATTTGGTTGAATCATGTACATAGATATTCATTTAGATCAAGTGTTCTAATTAATTGATCTATCATGTGCAAAACCAGATGCAAGCATTGGAAACCATGGTTTTGTATGCTTGCATCTGGCCAAAACAGGGCAAAATTGATCAGGATATATATGATCTATTTTGTGTGTCTGTGTCTGTGTCTGTGTGTGAAAACCATATCATGATCTATAAACCCAATGGAGATTATACAAAAGTATGAAAAACAGATGACCAATTAGTTCCTAAAAGTGTCAAATGTACCTTAAATGTTTGTGGTGTCAATTAGTAATTGATTTGTAATCCATCCAGTGCAAATCATGCTCAAACACCAATATGCATGTGCAGTACTCCCAATTAGGAGGAGTACCATTTCCACAGATCATGAATATCATAAATTTTATAAAATTTATGAAATTTTATGAAGTTTAGAGATCAATTTGTGGAATGACTACAACAATCGTTAGAAAAAGGGAAAATCTATGGGGGTGGGGGGAAATTCCTCCAAATGCACCGAAAATCCTAATAAATTTTACCTAAGCAATTTCGAATTGGTGTTTTGAGCAAACGCCATAAATAGTCTTTCCGTCGCGGCCCAACTCTTCTACGACGGGGGATTACTCTGTAGTTAACTTCACTAGCGGTTGCATAAATCGCTGAGATCAAATTTGAAATCGCGATGAACTTCAGCCTATAGGAAGAACTTCTAGATTTTGTGACACCCCAATCGATTCGATGGACCGCAATAGCAACAATGAAATTTTTGGCTTTATCGGCATCTAAATAGACTAAAATAAGGCATATTTGTGGCGGTTCACTCAAAGACGAAAACCAAAGCAAAAGTCGGGGCTAAATCGTGGCGTTTTGTCTACTATGAAAAAAGCATGGCTGAAGATTTTCGATAGTTGACCATTCTGTTGCGTCGAGTTGTGGAAGCCGCAAAAAGCATGTGTGTTGTAGTGAAGGGAAAACCCTACGGGGCAGCCTACCTAGAAACGTCAATCCACTATTTGAAAATCTTTTACAAGCAAGTTTCAATTATAAAATATTTGTCAATTGACACTCTTACTTGACTAAACAAACGACCCGTTTGTCTTTACCAGAGTAGCAGCCAGAACCCCTTACGATCTTTAAATATTCACTTCTCTACAGAAACTTCAGTGGCTGAACCGATCACACTATCTGAACCTTGGGTCAAGATCACACTCTTTGAGTGAAAAACAATATGAGAATTCTCGAGTGAATTTTCTCACTAAAATAAGCACTGAAGATGCTCTCAAAAATCTTCAGAATTAAATCTCTACTATTCCTAATTAGTATGACAGTTTAAATATATTTATGGAAGTAGTTTCTAAGTCCCAGTGAAATTCTGCTGACAGATTGAATCTATCGCGATAGTTTTGTCAACATTTTGCTAACTGCAGGAAACTATCTTCACAAACTTGTAGCCGTTACAAATTCAAACTCTTCAATGGATAAGATAAGAACCTTGAACCTCAGAATTACATGTATTAACTTATCTAAAACACTTACAATTTCAAATTCCAAACAAACTCAAAATCTTTTACATTCAACAACTCACATAATTTAAAGAAAGACCCTCCCAACCGATTGGGTGACAAACTCCCTTTTACACCGCTAATAAGACATTGTCGCGTATGGGTTGCACCAAAGTAGCCAATCACATGTAAGTGATCACATTATTTGTTTTCTTTTTCCCTCTCTCTCTCCTCTCCCCTCTTTTCCTTTTTCTCTCTCTCCACCCATCATCCTACTCAAATTTCTACTGAGTAGCTCAAATAAATAAGCATAAAAAGCATATAATACATTCAAAATAAATTTACAGAACAAGATATTCAAAATAAAATTCCTTCTTTTCATCATATCCAAGATGTAATATTGGTTCCTATGGATAACTGTAACAATAAGATTTCATTCAAAAATACATTTTTTGAGTTGTTTCATGGATTTTGAAACCATAACATAGCTATACACCACGATTTTTTAGTCTCCAAAATCCATGAACAGAGGTATGCACCACTATTGTTCAATCTGCAAAATCCATGAATAGAGGTATGCACCATGATTTTTTAGTCTGAAGATGACAACAACTCTTAAAACTATGGAAGAATCGTCGCATCATACATATAAAAATTGCAAACCAGATCAACAGCCCTAAATACTTAATATGCAGAAGAAACAAAAAAACTTCAAGTAATGGCTAAAATTCAATGGGTTCCAGATTGGAGATGGGTTCCCAGGAAGACAAAGAGGAGATGAGAGAGAAGGGAGAAATGGAAAAGGCGGTGAGGAGAAAGAGCAGAGTACGTTGGGGGAAAAAAGAAAAAGGAAAAGAGGGGAGAGGCGAGGAGAAATAAGAGACCTGATTCAATAAAGTAGAGCACACCATAAAACACATAAATCTTATATATGTTAAAATTCTATTGGCCGGTGTAAATTGGAGAAGGTCACCCGACCGTTCCAGAGCTTTTCTTTAATTTAAACTCAAGATGATGTCTATCATCTTAGTAACCTAATACTAATCAAACTCTTAAAATTCACATTTTCAGTCTCCTTATAATATAGCTACTCTTAGTGACCCAAGTTGCTTTGTCAATTATGTTTCAAAAATAAAATACTGCACTCTTTGAGCTTGAGGCTAGTGCTTAAGTTTCCCTACTCGACCCAGTTTTGGGTGAGACTAAAGATTTCAATGATATGAAAAGGAGTAAGAATTCTCTGTTATGGAGCTTTACCAGACACATCTTCTATGGAATTACTCATTTTACAAGTGAAGAGTTGCTTATGTGTTTATTAACAGTGGTCCTGGAAAAGGCACTATCACACCCACCATGACAGATGAGTCTCGATCAATATAACCGATTACTGCTTATGCTGTTCATGTACAGAGAAATGTTATTTTTCGATTTAGATTTTATCCTCCCAAGTTATATCTGTTGGTGTTGTACATTTTAAATGGTTGACCATTTAAGCGGTTAATATGTAAAATCACTTAAATATGTCACATCAACAAGTAAGATAACAAGATTTAAAATAAAGAATAATATTTAGTGAGTTTTGATAACTCTATAGAAGCACCAATTTCTCCTCATAAAAGGCTTAATAGGAAGAGTTGGGTAACTCCTTATAAAGCCAAAGATAAGTTTATTCTTTAGCCATGTGGGACTTCTCAACATGCCCCCTCATGTGTGGGCCGGTATTTCCGGTACCATCATCGTGGGTAGGTCACAGGAGCCCATCATCAGTTATATATTAACCTACTCTGATACCATATAAAAACACATATTTCTCCCCATAAAAGGTCTAATAGGAGGAGTAAGGTAATTCCTTATAAAGACCAGGATGAGTTTGTTCCTAAGCTGCGTGGAACTTTTCAATACGCTCCTTCACATGTGGGCTGGTATTTCCCGTACCATCATCGTGAGTAGGTCGCAAGAGCCCATTATCGGTCATAGGTTAACCTGGCTCTGATACCATATAAGAACACCCAGGGGGCGTGGGTAGGTCACAGGAGCCTATCATCGGTTATAGGTTAACCTGCTTTGATACCATATAAAACATTCATTTCTTCCCATAAAAGGACTAATAAGAGGAGTGAAATAATTTTTTATAAAATCCAGGATGACTTTGTTCCTAAGCCGTGTGGAACTTCTCAATAAACTCTTGTCTTATTATTACTTGGTTTTTGCTGGTTGTTTGACAATCTCTTATGGTGCACTTTCGTGGTAATAGTAAAGGGCACAACTTCTTTTGGTACCTATTTCAAGTACCTGAAGCAAATCTCTCATTTGGGATTGGTGCCATCGATATGTAAATTGAACAAAGCCAAACATAATTTGTTTTACAATCTAGATTAAAGAAGTGGGAAGGAATATATGGTTGTTTTAGGCTATATTTGGATGTTGAGATGAACTCAACTGAGCTCAGTTCTTTATGAATAGTAGTAAGTTGAGTAGTGAAGTAAGTTATGTGGGGCCTATCTAAACTGAGTTTAAAGTACATTTGGATATTAAGATGAGTTCAGTACGTTTTATTAAAAGTTGAAAAAGGTTGTGGGTCCTATGTATAAAAATGTGTTAAGTTGAAAAAAGTTATGGATTCCACGTGTAAAGAGGTTTTTTAGTTAAGATGAGTTTAGTAATTTGAGAGTTGGGCGTTTAGATGTTAGAGTCAACTTAAAATTAGACTTAGCTCAGCTGAGTCTTACAACCAAACGCAGCTTTATTATGTCGTTTCTAAAATGTCAGGGGTCCACAATAATTAAGCCTTGTTTTCGTATATTGTGGGGTGAGAAGGTAGAGCATGTTCCTAGACATTAAACTGAAGAACAAAGCTCAAGACAATTTGCGTTATTACAGTGCTCTAGAGACACAACCGGGCCCGTTTGGATACCGAAACACTCTTAACTCATTTCATGTCATCCCATCTCATCATTATAATTTTTTCAAATTTTCATACAAAATATAATAAACAATTCAACTTTTTCAAATTTTAAAATAATAATAATATTAAAAAATAATATTCTAACAATATTTTATTCAACTCATCTGAAATATTTCATATCATCTCACTATCTAAACGAGTCCCGGAGTTAGAAAAGTTAAGTGGAACTGTCATCTTTATCATGATCAATTGAGACAGCCTTTCCTGGCTCCTTTTGTACGCCTGCCTGCCCACCTTTGTAATGCTGAGTCTTTGATTTTTATTTTTATTTTTTATAGAAAATAGACATTATTTCATTCCATTCATAAGGAAGTTACATATGTAACTTAAGTTACAAGCCAAACTAAACTCCTATTGTAAGCTTCCCCATACACAAATATTATACGACAAGCATTTGTCTGAACTTCATAAAACTTTCAAAAGAGAGTATCATCAGTCTCTGTATAAAACAAAGATAAAAATAAAATAAAATAAAAATCTCGCATGCAAACTCCATCCTCCAAAAGAGGAGAAGTAAACAAAACACTCATCCTCCTAACCGAAGGAGGGAGGAACCCACATTGCTATGGACATAAATCCAATAGCCTATTTCATTTTATTTTTCCTACAAACAAAATCCAACAAGTACCAAACAAAAACACACCGACATTAAGTCGGAAATACAGAAACAGAAACAACAAACACCCACCAAACACACAGAAGCGGAGAAACAGTAAAAGGCATCGGTGGTGGCGTGTAAAAGACATGCGCCACTCTGGGAAGGAGCCAATCAGCCAATTGAAGTAGTGCCGGTGAACTAGGCCCTGAGCTGCCGCACATGGCACCAACGCAATGTGATACACGGTGGCTCGAGTGTGCCATGCTTTCTCTATGATCCACGCGTGGGTGAGACGTGCCACTCTGAATGGCGCCCAAAGCGAATGGCTACAAGATCAACGGATGAGAGTTCTCTCGGTGGTGCGCGTGTAGGAAAAGGGTCACCGGAGAAGTTCAAATCGACTACCCTCCCCTTATTCGGCCGAAAACTTGAAAAAGCAAAAAAATACTAAAAGCCCGTCGGAGATAACGGTAGAGAGGGAGGAGGGGAAGGGGAAGAGGAAGCCGAAGCTCCCCCTCCCCCCAGTGGCAGTCGGACAAGAGAGTTTTAGAGAGAGAGAGGGGAAAAACTGTTTGAGNTACACGATGTTGTTAAGGGCTAAATGTGTATAAATCAAATAACATGGGTTGAGTTCCATCAACATGCTCCAAAAGATGAAATGCATATAAGGAGTTCTTTAGGAAGCTTTGCTCGTCCAAGATGATATTCTTGCATAACATAGGGATTTTAAAAGAAAATTGGGGCCCTTTCTGAACCTTTCCTTAGCTCAGGCCCTGAGAATAACTCTTTTGCCAACCAACGTTTCATATCCATTTCATTCAATCAATTTAATGGCATAGCAATAGATATCTCCTTTATATCTTCTTCAAATCACATCACATTACTTCCCCAACATGGGAAGATCATCAACATGGGTGAAGCCATTAAATCCCTAAAAGCAGAGATGAAGATAGAAATATTTCTCAATGGGCACCTAAATCCTTTTTTTTCCACCGTAAAGTTCGTCATGAGTTTTTTGGGAACCACTATTATCAAGTTGCCAGTTATTTTGCTTTGATTTCCATAATTTTAGAGAGGTTTGGACTGTTAAAAAATAGAGGTTAAAGGGAAAACCATTCTCTACAAAATCCTTCATTGCCTCTGCAAATCTCAATCAGCAAATCTCTAAAAATTCATTCATTCCCAAAGCTTCTCAAATAGCCAACTCTTAACATTTGGCAAATATTTGCTTTCTCACCTTTCATTGAAATTAGATAAATACTTGGTCTACATAGAAATCTTACAAAAAAGCAAACTTTTAAACCGACATGATTTGATATGGTACCTCAAATTATAAAACTACTTTTTATTGGAAAGTAGATCCGATGTATCACATTAAACCACTTCAATTTATAAACTTATTTTAGTAAGATTTCTTTGTTGGCGTCACCTTCACATTTTCTCTTTAACTTGATAGCCTAAGCACATGCTCCTCCTTAGTATGCAATTGTCGAGTTAAGTGAACGTGCTGTAACTGTCGGAAAGGACCAAAGTCTTAAGAGTGGCAGGTTAAAGTAAAGGGGAGCTGTTATGATGTGTGCTAGTGATGAGGTGTCCCATAGTGGGTAGAGAGTCTAGTATTCTGAGCCGGCTTTCATCTAGTCATGTGTGCAGTTTTATCCAAGTGTACAGCGAGTTTGAATGGGTGTGTGGTTCAGGTGTTCTAATCATAGTGTTTCTGTTGAATATTCCTAAAAGCTATTGTATTATACTCTCATAATAAAAGTGTTCATATTTTTTAAACAATTTGCCATCAAATTGTTTGCATGCATGGACAAGAAACAGAATGACACTAATGGATTTGTGGCATGCAAGACAAGACATGTTGATTATCACCAACTGAATTTTATGATGAATAAACTTCTACATAAAGGTCATCCATAGCTCAAAGTTCAAGGACATATCATCTATGCAGGGTGCCAATATGGCAAAACACACCAATTACAATGTGAAGAGTAACAAAATAGCCAAAGAACGATTAGGGCCTGTTCATTCTAATGTGCCTAATCAAGTGAGGAAGTACTTATTGGTACATAGGGACTTTCATCAATGATTTTGTGAGGTATAACGGGTATATTTTGTGAAAGAAAAATATCAAGTTCTTGCAAAGCTTGAGGGGTTTAAAAAAGAAGTCAAGGGTGCAATCCGAAGGAAGCTTTAGTGCTTCTGCATAGACATCAAGGGAGAGAGTACATCTCGAGTTTGATAACCATCTGCGAGGATGTCGCATACATAGACAACTGACATGCCCAAACAGTCTACAGTAGAACGGAGTGGCTGAGAGAAAGAGCCATCACTTGGCAACGACTTTTCGAATCATGTTGCATGCGAGCAAAGAGCCAAGCTGGGTTTGGGCAGAATGAATGAGAAGAACTCATGTGATCAATAAGCTACCACAAGCAATGATCGGGGTCATCTCACCCTACCAAAAATTGAAAAGCATCAAGCCTAAATTGAGTTACTCCAAAGTATTCGGTGGATTGTTTAAGTGTTTGTACCAGATCAAGTTTTGACAAGAAGGAAATTCGATGTATTTTTAATAGATACAATGAGAAAAGAAAGGGTCGAGATGATGTAACCCCACCATTACTCGTTATATTTCTACAAGTTTGTTTGATTAAGTATCAGCCCAGTGGTCAACTTAAAGTAGCCACATTGTCATATTCTAAGCTGATCAGGGATAAATCGAGTGGGCCAACAGACAATGTACCACCATGTTCTTAAGCTATGGTCCACGGATGAACATGTAGCCCTAATTGGTGTAAATTTGCTAAATGGTAGCAAACATGTGGCAAATAGGAGCATATACAACAAAAGACAAAAGGATGGAGGAAGGTCAACCTAAAAGCCGAACCCTAAGTATGGCTAACATAGCTATCATTGAAGAAAGTTACAGAATCCACAAGCGTAACATTGAGA
>QEOT01009009.1:3833-14490 GCA_003123785.1 Pterocarya stenoptera | reverse complement strand
ATCTGGAGAAGTTACAAATTTTATAAATGCACCAATTTAAGTACATTGATCTTTTTGATTGGCACCAAGTGTCCAGGAACAGCGTCCCAACTAATCCAGGGGGCGCATAGGCCCTCAGCAAGGAGTTTTCCGCAAGTGCACCTCGGGTAATTCAAGGGAAAAATCCCTCAGTTCGATAGCTCCTAAAGATTGTTTGCACTCAAGGGGATTTGAAGTAGTACATTGATCTCCAAAATTTGGTTGATCCAGTTGGTCTTTTCTTCTCTTTCCTTCCTTGTGATTGCATGTTAGTAATGAGATAACTCACAAACTTTAGTTATGTGGGGGGAGGGACAAAAGTTTCTTTATATAGTGAGTCAGAGTAATTATAATCATGTAGATTCATAACTTAAATAAGTTTTTCTTACCTTCCTCTAAAACTCAATAGCCTTCTAGGAATCCATTAGTTACAAAATTAAACATGCATGAGTTAATAAAACTAAATCATGTAGGGGTGTAAATCGGTCCGGTCCAATCCGATCACCCCAAGTGGACTGGACCGGACTGTCAGCTAATGGTCCAGTTATTTTGTTTATTTTGTTTCATCTATTTTTTTTATTTGCAAATATATTAATAAATAAATTATTTAAACTACTAAAGTTAAAATTAATTGAATTATTAATGTGGATTATGTAACTAACTCATTAAAAAAAATATTTAACTATAATTATATTTATGGTATTGATAGTTACTACTTACTGACTTAGACTTTACTCTTTGGTATGCATAATTATTAATAATGTCCTACATTTTACATATGGTTAATGAATATCAAATAATTTCATTATACATAGATTATTTATGCTTGCTTGCAACTTAGGTATTTAAAAAAACATTACCTAATTACTTTAATTAAGTGTAAATAGTAGAGTATGTATGAATGTATCTAAATATAATGATATAAATTATCAGGAAGGTAGATAGTTGTCCAACATGATGGGAAAGAAGATGCAAGTGAACAGGAGCAAAACTCACTAAATGCTAGAACTTTTAAAATATATATTACTAGTCGATGAAAAATACTCAATCTAATTTAACTATTTATTTTTTATAAGTACCCCATCTGACAAAGTTTATATACCTTGAGCAATTATAAAATAAAGAAAACCCCTAAAATGGTGTCAACGTTGGCACTTTAATCTCTGAAATATTGGTAGAGCACCGTGATCCATTTTCCCCTTAAGTCTCTTTTATTTTGATGTTAGTGATACGAAATGTCACAAACTTTGATAGAGTAAAGAGAAACCAATAGCTCTTTTCCTAGTATGAAAAACAACTCTAGTCATCAAAATTCAGACCAACAGACAATTTAGCTTATTTTGAAATTTAATAACATTTAGGTATCTATTGTTACAAAACTGAAGTCATAACACATGTTAAGAAAACTAAAAGGCTAGTAATTTAAATAAAAATATATTAGTTTAGTTAGATGTAATATTTTTTACTAATGTTTAATTTTTAAAAAAATAATAATTTAGTTAGATATATTTTTTCATTTAATAAGTTTAACATAATGACATGTTGGCTAAATTTTTATTTAAATGTACAATAGTTAAGCAGTGGATGACTTGGCTTCATAAGGGCACTTATCAGTTAATAATAATGCCCATACAAGAGAGCCCCTAATGACCCAAAATCCCACGAAACCTACCCAAAATACACCAAGCTCGAATTGGAATGTAACACACCTCCCCAACCCCAGCCCCTTGTTTCCATAAAACTAATCCTCTACCCGAACATCCCACTACGAGATCGTCTTCACAATGCCCTCCCTTTATTCTTCAATTTCCTGATTTGATTTCATAGTATATAGAAAAGATTATATTACACAAAACTGAAACACCAAATGAAAACAACAAAGACAAGATTGCTTGTGCATATCATTCTTCTATTTTGGATCAAAAAAAGATGAGTTCTATTAATGAGAGAAAAAAGCATAGCCCAAGTACACAGGACATATACAAGAGCAACAACACCTATCCATTATTATCTACCTGAGCTTATCATTCTTATGCGAATAACTCTGTTTCAATAAGTGTTCTTTTTTTTTTTACCTTTTGATAAGTAATGAATAAGTCAATAAGTCTTTTTAAGTAATGAATAAGTCCATAAGTGTTTTAAAGTATGAATAAGTCAATAACCCTTTTACGATTCTCATATCAACTTCAATGTTCAACCATATTCCAGAAGATAAGGCAACAAGCACATGCATGCACACTTGCATCGCCCAAAAAGGTAGAGGTCATTGAAAACATAACATATAACTTACCAGGCCAGTATGGCCCCATTGACCGCATCTGTAACAAGAAATTACTCTTTGGCTAGTATTAGCAGAGCTGACACAACATAAATGGCCAAATCTCTTGCAGATGTAACATTGTATTCCCTGATTAAGCAAATAAGAGAACAAAACATTAACTATTGACCAAGAATTTTAAAATTCAAACCAATTTTTTTTCAAATTGATATGAAATAAACCTCCAGCAAATAACAGAAAAATGGCATGTAAGAAACCTTGAGATCATCAGCTGAAGGATCATTCCTACATGAAAACATATCATGTCCAGAATCTCCACATTTTAAACAAACTTTTGAACTTGAAGAACCACCCTTGTGCTTTTCTGGACAGTCTTTAGCTCGGTGGCCAGCATTTTTGCAGATAAAGCAATCTTGTCCCTACAAAGAAATCAACAAGTGAGTAAAAATGCACTATATATGCAAACAAGCTCATTCACTCATGTGCAAACTTGTCTACACATAACAAGCGTGCATGTATTGCATATACATATAACTTCAGGGTAAAAGCGCATCTGTGTGCCTTCACTTTTTCTGTATTAGCATTTCTGAGTGTGCACACCACACACATAGGACAGAACTAGGATTTAAGCATTTTTTTTATTAAATGGGAGCACGGTCACACGGATATGTTTTGCTAAATGTTATCCTTGAATGTAAAATAATCAGAGCATTTCAAACCAAGAAATGGGAGAGGTGGCATAATTGAGGTTCTGGGGTTGCCCAATCACTCAAGGTTACAACCGGATGATCATGAAAATGATGAAGAAAACAAGAACTATTAGAGCAGAAAATAACTATTCCAATGGAAAATTCAAGTATTATCCGAAGATACGCCACTCAGATATATTATAAAGAGAAAGAAAAAAAAAGGGGGGGGGGGGTTAATTCAACTCAGGCATGTTAGAGAACACCTAGAGGCTAAAATATTCTAATATAATCATAAAAAGTAAATGTAGCTTCAATTCCTTTCCCATGCACCTTTGAACATTGCTTTGCCGCGTGCTCTAAACTCCCACAAACAAAGCATGGCTTCCTTCTCTTAACCGTCGTACAGTTCGCTGTTGAATGACCTTCTTCCCCACATTTAAAGCATGTTCCCCAACTGCTATCTGGAGGATCAAAATACCTTGGCCCCCGCTGAGACAATGGAAATAACAGAAATAACAAAGTAAGCCTTCATATGTAATTGTATTTTCAAGATTAATATTCAAAGCAAATATATAAACTCACAAGAAGCTTCCGGAACACAATGTTGTCAGTTATTTCAACAGCATTTGGTTCCACGAACTCAACGAGATCGGAGGCATTGACCACCTCTTCCTTCTCTTCGTCTTTTGCAACAATGACCTACAACAATATATATGTGCAAGTATGAGCCAGAGCAAACTCGAATTCTCTGTTAGGAACTTGATAAATTATATTCCTTAGCTCCCAAAAACGATATCCCTAACTCAACCTAGACTAAAAAAACTACTTCATTCAAAATGTTGGACAACGGAGAATTTAAATTTGGAGACCAATAAAGAAAACATTTAAATTTTTCTCCACCTGAATTTCTTGATCATAAGAGCATAGGAGGGCAATTTTGTAGGGGAATTAACATACTAATCTTAATCCTGTAAAAAAACCCTCGTAATTTTCCGAGCAAAACAACCGGTGTCTAAGAGAAGCCAAAAAGATAAAGGCGCTTGTAAAACTTTTCATTGATGCAATATTAGCCGAAAAAGAACAGAGCCAAAGATGTAATGTACTCACAGTCTTATCTGCAGTTGCCGTCTTCTTAATCTTCTTCCTCCTCTCCCTCTTCACAACCTTTCTTTTCCCCAAATCTACAGTAACTGAACCAACAGTTCCGTCACTGCCACTGGGGACTTCAACGACCTCTTCTTCCAACGCAGAAGAGGAAGACAGCGCGACAACACCAGAAGATCCACCGCCACCATTATAGCCCTGAGTTCCATCCGGAACGGTATCTTCGGCAACCAGCTTTGCCGCACGCGTTAACAAGGCCTTCTCGACGATCTTCAGGCTCAGATCCTCGTTCGCTTCCTCGTCGTCGCTGCTGCTCAATACCACCACCGAATATGAAGACTTTCGAGCATCGTCTGTTTTGCCGTCTTCGTCGATATCAAGTTTCGCCTTCTGCCTCTCCATCCTCCCCATGTTCGAAAACCCAAAGGAACCCTAACGGGCGACGTAATTATTCGTATGGTATTGTGGTAAACTAGTTAGTAAATTACAATTTATAATTGCGAGTTTGATAGAGCGCGTACGGAAACTAAATTGAAAACAAAATATACAAAAACAAAATAACTAATAAATATTTCAACGGTTTATGTTACCAACAAAGATAGGAAAAAATATTCCTCAAAAAAAAAAAAATTAGGCAGAAATAAAAAAAGATTCATCCAAACAAAGGGTTGTCATCAAATATTTTACATACTAAAAAAATCATTTATCCAAAAATAATAATACAAGGGCTGTAAATATAAATAGAAATAGGAATGGAGTAGAGATTGGATTTTACAATTTTAACTCACAAATAGAAGGGAAATAGAATGACAGAAGTAGAACGTGACTATATCACGGAGGGCCAAGTTTGAATTATGAATAGAGAAATGATTTTTACAAGCTTTAAAATTGTACAAATCTTTGTAAAAAAGTAAATGCCACCTTATGTCACATGCAATAGGCCCTTCATGGGCCAAGTCATGAAAGGGCTCGAGCGATAATTGAAGACAGACACGAGTTGGGCTTGGGCCACAACCCAATAGCATATTAGAATTGGTTGTATTTGTTGTGTTACATTTTTATTTCCAAAAGGCCTTGCATGGTCATTAGTAGTAGTTTGGTTAAGTCAGTTTTACCCTTATTTTGTATTATAGCTAGCAAGGCCAATGATAGGCTAAAACGTACTGTGGAAATTGTTAGAGATGTCCACTTAAATTCCATCGTAGCACCCTGTAAGGATCATCTGAAGAATCATTTTGAATGAATATTCTAGAATTTCCTCTCATCTCTCTCAATTTTTAGAGGTTACTCACCCTCTAAGTGAGTTGTGCTACAAAGTCTACCATAATATCTGTGATATTGTTACACCTTAAATAAGTAAGAAAAAAAAAACTATTTTTTATTAGTTTGACACACTTTTTTTAAAAAATTTTACATGAAACTTGTCTATTTAGAACTTATACCTAGCATTACTCAATTTGGAAATCCACTAAGATCATTAGGCCTAAGTTCACTAGGCCCATTATTAGACCCACACCCACTAGACCCAAGTAAGGATGAGCAAACCCAAGTATTATCCTTGCCAAACCCATATAGCCCATGAAAGTGAGCCTACAATGTTATACCCAAAACTTACTTGCACTACACTTCTAGTTGCAAGCACAAGTCTAGTTCTACTCTAATTACAAGTCACATATTCATACTCCAAACACAACTCCTAAGGCAACCACAACTCCTAGGACAACTATGACTCTAAATCACATTCAAACACTATTAAACCCACAACATTAATACATATTACACCACTTAGATTCTACACCCTCCAAATTATATTTATAGACCTCATAAGAGAGCCTACCCATCATTAGATGAGCCCCAAGTAAAGCCCCTTCCAAGGCCACAAAATCCTCTTATATTTGTGCTAACCAAAAACTCCAAGCAAGAAGATCAAGATCCAAACCACTTATCCAAACTGTGTACTCCAAATCGTGTACTTTAACCCAACCTTAGGATCAATCTCTTCCTTTAGGTAACTTTCTCCTTCTCTCATTTTCTCTTGTAATGATAGGTATGTTAGACAAATGCCATGAGATCATATGAAGTTAGTAAAATTCGGATTTCATAAAGGGCTTAGAATGTGGTTTTATGGCATTAAAAACACATCTTTATACACGGGATTGGACAAGCATACCTATAAGATAGTTATTTGAATAAAATCATACATGTTTGAGGACTTAGACTCACGATTTTGATGGTTTAAACATAGGGACAGAATTTACAAAAAGACATCATGAGCAATTCAAGTGACATGTAGTAAAGGCTTGTTTGAAGATCTTAGAGTACATAGGTAAGAATTATGATGAATGATGAAGGATGATGAACTAATATGATTAAAGTAATCTACCAAAACTTAAGGACAAATTAAATATTTAGAACCTTAATAAGTATTCGGGTAGTGCAACTAGAGAAGGTTTAGTCTTTAAAGTGATGATATGCGAGATTATAAATTGATGTGATTATATATTTATTTAATAGGTGATTGTCAATGCTCTAATTGATGTCCAAAGTTGCAAGGTAAGTAATATGATCATTCCCTTCATTATCATAGATGTTTTTAAATTATGTAAGTAATATGATCATGCCATTTTTATGTTTATTTTAAATCATATAATCTTTTATAGTAGGCTTCTACGTAAATGATTTTAAAGGTTAGTAGCATTTCGGGTCTCTAAATTTCTAAAAGTAATGTTATTCTTAAATCTAGGGGATGGAGTGTTACAATAAATTTTTAGATTTAATATGAATTTGGTAGTGGAATTCTTTTTTCCCATTTAGTAATTAGGTCAATATGAAGTTGCACTCCTTGATGAATAAATCTACAGTCGAGACTAAACACCTCAAATATCTAGAAATAATGATGTGCACATTGTGTAGCATGAAACTGCTATTATTAAATTTGAACACTTTATGTATTAGTTATTATTGCCCCCCTCTGGTGACCCATTCATCGGAGGGACCTCCTCCTCCAAATGAGAAGATCTCTTATGCTAATATGGTGTCTAAGTGGCATGAGAATTCAACATTCAAATTACTAATGCGTTACCAGGTTGACATTGACGGTGAACATAGTTTTATTTTTATTGAACCGAAGATGTCTAAATATGTAAAAGATATTAGATTGGCTCTAGTCCTTAAGTTTGTACGTTCGAAACCGTCTATAGATATGATTCATTTGACAGTGGTGAAATCTTAGGGCCTTTCGGAAATTCTGATAATAAGCATTATAGATGATCGACATGTGTTGACACAGATGTCCAACAAACGTGATTTTGCGCATGGTTGGGTGAGAGAAGGAGGTGTCATCAATGGTTGTTCATTCCATTTCTTCCGATGGTCCAAGGATTTTGATCTAAATGCGGAACCGTCTTTGGCTTCTCAATGAATCTTTTTGCCTGGTTTACCTGTACACCTGTATCGAAATGATTGCTCCAAATCTTGGCATCAAGGTTTGGACATTATATGGATGCCGACAATGCTACTCTAAATCGAACAAAAACTAGAGGCGCATGTATTTGTGTTGAGATAGACCTATCAAAGGAGCCTATCTAGAGTTTTCCAATTATGCTTTCTACAACAAAGAAAATTTGGCAGGAAGCAAAATATGAGAAACATGGATTTTATTGCACAAAATGTTGAAAACAAGGACATACTATGGTAGTCTATAGGGCAGGGGAGAAAAGGCCAGAAACTGTGCATGTGGAGGCAAACATACCAGAGAAACCAAAAGGAAAAAGATAGGCTTGGAAAGAAAAGAGGGATGGAGGAAACATACCAGAGGTGGTTGAAGATGGTTTTGTGAGTCTGCATGAAACGGATAAAAAAGGAAAAATGGTTGTTGATGAGGTCCAGTTTCAACATGAGGGAAAACAGAGTGAACACCCAAAAAAAGAGGAGATGGAGATGAGCAGAAGAGTGTAGGGCAATAAGGTGATTTTTTATTTTGAAACACATGGGCAAAACCCGATCATTATTTCAGAAGGGTTGGCTCCAATTGTTTTAGTAGAGGAGGCGAAGAAGAACAACGTGGTAAAGGAAGAGGAGAGTATAGAAGTTGTCTCAGATGTCATGGTTTCATTAACGAATGCCCGACCACATCAAGAGGAGGCTACATGGTGGTATGCTGAGGACTTGCTTCCGCCCCAAGATAACATGAGTGGCCAGTTGAATTTGGTGTCTGAAATTCTTGAACAGGAAAATCAATCTATGATGCCCAAGACTGGGTTGGATCTAGAACAATCTCAATTGGAGTATAAGGATGAGAGCAAATAAAGGCCATGATTCAGAAGGTGAATTGTCTCAACCCAGAGTTCCTTTATTCGAGTCTTCAAGTAATGGTGTGAGGCAATCCCAACGAGTTATTACCTATCATGCAAAACTTAATTTATGAGTACAAAAATGTTGGTGTGGAACGTGCAAGGTATAGGCATATCGAAGAAGCGCTTGAGAAGTTTGGTTAGAAACTATTCAATTTCTATGTTGGCCATTTCGGAACCATTCATGCAGAAGGAGTCTATGCTCCGCTTTGCACAATTTTTAGATTTCCCTAATTATTGTTCGAATGAAGCAATGGGAGGTAAAGTGTGGGTGATGTCGAATGAAAATGATGATTTTGAAATAGTGAGTATGTCGGACCAAATGATCGCGGGTTGGGTGGTCATAAATGGGATCAAAGTGCTTGTCACCTTTGTATATGCCAAATGCTCTCTCTATGAACGTAGGGGTCTTTGGAATGATTTGGAAGCTTTACAAATAGGTTTAAATCATTGGCTTATTATGAGAGATTTTAACACGATACGGGAAGATGGGGAGAGAATTGGAGGGCAGCCTAGACATCTGGCTACCATGGAGGAGTTTAATTTGTTGTTTGAACAATTGTAATGTTGTTGATTTAAAGTTTAACGGTGGATGTATGTCTTGGTATAATGGGCATGACGGACCAACAAGGAGATGGGCGAAACTTGATTGGGCTCTTGTGAATGTGTCGTTCTTAAATGTGTTTCAAATTACTAGTCTTGGATATTTGATGAGGAAGACGTCGGATCACAAACCGATGCTGATTCATTTCTCAAAAAGATCGACCAGATATGGGCCACCTCCTTTCAGGTATCAANGCTGATTCATTTCTCAAAAAGATCGACCAGATATGGGCCACCTCCTTTCAGGTATCAAAGCATGTGGAATACTCATGAAAATTTCATTTCTTTTATACGACAGATGTGGCTAGAACCAGTTCATGCTTCGGGCATGTGTAAATTGGCTGCTAAACTCAAAAAGGCAAAAATTGCTTTAAAGAGGTGGAATGTAAAGGCTTTTGGCCGTGTGAACCTCACTATCAAGGAGTTGGAGAGCCGAATGGTAGGCCTGGAGGAGCAATTACAAGGGGGCTATAACCAAGAGGTTGAGACGGAATTTCTTGTCACTAAATATGAATTGGATTATTGGGAAAAAAGGGAGGAAATCTATGTTTCTCAAATTGCAAAGAAGAGGTGGTTAGTGGGGAGTAATCAAAATTCCAAATTTTTTCCTGTGGTTGTTAAGCAAAAATGGAATTCTTCTATGATTGAGTCTATGGTATTGGAGGATGGTATGGTTTTGGCATCACCTGAGGAGATTCATGAAGGTGCGGTGAGGTATTTTCAAAATTTTCTTTCTAATCATTCTACTAGAGCACTTCCTGATTTGAGTCATCTTATTTCTATGGAGATTTCGGTGGAAGAAAAATGAGTGGATTGTTAAAGAACCTTCAGAAATGAAGCTAAAAAAATCACTAAATTCGATTCCTAAAGATAGTAGTCCTGGCCCCTATGGTTTTGGTTCGGATTTTTATTTATCTTGTTGGGATTTTATGAAAGAGGATTTGTTGGAAGCTGCCAAGGAATTTTTCAGTGGAGCGACCCTTCCCAGATTTTTCACTTCCTCCTCTTTGGTTCTTATTCCTAAAGTGAAGGGCCCAAGAATTTTTGAAAAGTTTAGGCCAATTAGTCTGTGTTCTATTTCCTAAAAAAAATTTCAAAAATTATTGTAGAAAGATTAACACGCTACCTAAATAGGATTATCTCTCAGGAGCAAGGGGCTTTTATCCCTAGAAGAAGTATCTTTGAAAACATTACTCTTGCACAAGAAATTGTTCATTCAATCAGTAGAAAGAGTAAAGGAAGAAATGTGGTATTAGAAGTGGATATGGCTAAGGCATATGATCGGGTTGACTGGAGATTTTTTAATTGGGTCTTGGAAGGCTTCGGTTTCTCTAGTCAAGTTTGCAAATTGTTAGTGGTATGTGTTTAGACCCCATGGCTTTCAATCATGATGAGTGGTATGTATAGGGGTTTTTCCAATCTTAACCAGGCCTTTAACAAGGTGACCCACTCTCATGGTATTTATTTATCTTGATGGAAGAGATTTATTCTAGACTTTTAAAAAAAAGTTTGAGACAGGCAGGATTGGAAATTTTTATCACCCGAGGAGAGTTCTTTTAATCTCTCATTTATTATATGTGGATGACTTGCTTGTTTTTGCTAATAGTGAAAGG
>QEOT01009008.1:6882-40309 GCA_003123785.1 Pterocarya stenoptera | reverse complement strand
AAATAGGCCAGATGTTACTTATCAAAAAAATAGGCCAGATGTTGAGTATACAGGATGAATCGCTTGTGCCTTCTCCGGTATTCTAGTTATTTTCCTTTGTGCAATTTAATTTGATTGCTCGGTATAATCAAATGAAGAGGTTTATTTTTATAATGATAATTGTTCCAACTTGCATTGCATACTCATGAGAATCAATTACGTGGTGTCAGGATTTTTGAGCCGAGGTTGGCGTTGAAAACATCGAGATCCAATACATTTTCAAGCTTTCTGTATGTTCCACAACTGTACTGCAATAAATTCTGTCACATGGCTTTTAAATTTGTAGTGCTATGATAATATAATCTAAAGAGAGTTGCTGAAAACAGTGATCACTAACTGTCATCTTGTAAGATAAATGCCAGTTTCCGTGGCATTGTTTGTCAATAGTTGTAATTTAGTCTGGAATCTAGGAAAATGGTGATTCTGATCTTTTCATTTTCTCTGTTGTTGTATTTAACACTGTACCTACGCTTAGAGCATAGAATATTGTGAAGCTTTTCTTTTTTTGATAAGTAATTAAGATATTTTATTAAAGCAAGTAAATAGGCGTACGCCAAGTACAAAGGAAGTATACAAGCTGAAACACCTAAATACAAGCTAGGAACTAGGAGCTAAGAGCTAAGAAAAGCTAAAAGAAAAACATTCATGTTATCCCCATTCAATACAAGAACTTTCACCCAAAGACAAAGAGTTCGGAAGAAAAACTCTTTGAATTCTACCAACGATCATTCTCTATCATCAAAACACCGCTCATTCCTTTCCCATAGGCACCACATCAAGCATGAGAAGCTTTTCTAATAGAAAAAGAATATTAAGAAATCTCATTTGAACGGATTAAGCTATATGTATGCTATATACATATATACGTGCTACAATATTTTTGACATATTTTGATTCAAGTAGATATTGGCTGCTCTGGATATTGTCCATCAAGGTGCAGATGTGATGCCAAGGAGCTAGCTCAATCAAGTTTTAGATGCTGAATTGGGTCATGACTGGACATCGAAGTTGACTAGCTTTGATTATGAACCAATAGCTGCTGCAAGCATAGGCCAGGTGATAAGACATTGCTACATTATTCGGTACAATCTGTTCCCTGAATGCTAGTCCCACCAAACTTCCACCCCTCCCCCTGAATCTGAAGCTCATCCTATATTTAATGTTATCCAATCATCTTTAAACAAAAGTAAAAATAAGAGTAAAGATGGTAGATCATGGGTATCAGAAGAAGTGATATTTTTCAGATTTTGTTTTCTCTGTTAGCCTCACAGTTCTAGAACATTTATAGGTTCACCGAGCTGTCACAAAGGATGGAACGCAAGTGGCAATGAAAGTTCAGTACCCTGGTGTTACAAATCATATTGAAAGTGATATAGAGAATGTGAGACTTCTGTGAGATTATACAAACCTAATCCCAGAAGGACTTTATCTTGACAGAGCTATGAAGGTAAGTACATTAAAAAATGCGTCATACATTGATTTTTTTATTTTTTATAAGTAAAACGGTAGTATTAATAATGATAGGCATAGCCCAAGTACACAAGAAGTTATACAAGAGATAAGACCTATCTAGGTTGATATAGAAGAAAGAAAATCATGTACATTTAAGACATTAAAATCTAAAGCTATGGCCCAAAGCAATAAGGTGTGGAAAAATAAAGCACGAAGCTCCTCTAGTGTCCGCTCCTTGTCTTCGAATGTTGGCTCGTTCCGCTCTTGCCATATGCACCACATAATGCAAGTGAGGACCATCTTCCACACAGCTTTGATTTGGGGAGCATCACCCGGCATCACCCAATTGGCCAATAACTCAACCACTGTGGCAGGCATCACCCAGTTTAATCCTATTCGACTGAACACTTCACTCCACATGGCACTCGCTATCTCACAATGTAGCAAGAGATGATCCATTGTCTGGCAAGTTTTCTTGCACATAAAACACCAATCTGAGATAATTACCGGACACTTACACAGATTATCAGTAGTCAGAATCTTACTCAGGGCTGTTGTCCAAGAGAAGAAGAGTGCTTTGAGAGGCGCCTTATTCCTCCACAATTTTCTCCATGGGAATTGAGTACTTGGTAGAAGTGTAAGGGACTTGTAGAAGGATCGAACCGAGAAAGTACTCTTACCTGCAGGTGTCCACCATAGTTTATTGTCCTGCAATCCATACAGTTTCATAGAATACACTAGGCTGAAAAAGCCTCAAAACTGTTTATTTCCCAATCTTGGGTTGCTCTACTAAATGTGACAATCCATTGGACTTGGTCCCCTGAATGAACCAAGAGATTCGCCACCGAAGCTTCTTGATCACATGCCACTTGAAAAACGGAAGGGAAAGAGTCCTTTAGAGCCTCCTCTCCACACCAAATGTCTGTCCAAAATTTTATACGAGTACCCTCCCCCACCATAAATTTAGTGTGGTGAGTAAACACCCCCCATCCTTGTCTTAGTTGCTTCCAAACCCCCACACCATAGGACTCATTTCCCTCTCTAGTGCACCAGCCCCCCATACGTCATACATTGATATTAGTGTATTGATTATTTTAGTCCTAGTATTGGTTAGTCTTCAACACCATATTTATCCACATGCAATCTCCAAGGTACCCCAACAGCTTATTGTTCTTCACAAAGCCCAGTTATCTCAACTTTTCATGCCGACCTCCTTCTGTCTTTAAAGTCACCAATGAAATTCTTGGTGAATTATGGTTCTTTGATCTTCCAACAAACTCGTGCCACTCTTCTATACCAGTTGTCAGTACAAGTTTCAATCTTTGCTCATATCACTCTTTTTTGCCACATGATTTGGACACTTAAGGCCTCATTTGGTTACACAAATGAGATAAGATGAGAGTTGAAAGTTGAATTAAATATTGTTAGAATATAAAATTTTAATATTATTTTTGTTTTGAGATTTGAAAAAATTGAATTGTTTATTGTATTTTGTGTGGAAGTTTGGGAAAGTTATAATGATTTGATGAGATGAGATGAGATGGTTTGTGTAACCAAACGAGGCCTTAGTTCTCTTCTGTATGATTAGGTATGGAGATTAATTCATGGAGGATGCTGGCTGAAGCTAAGAAAGATGAAGGGTTATATGTATTGAACTGTTTGAAATGCATGCTTAATTGCTTCTTGGAATTTTCATAGGTGGCAAGAGAAGATTTAGCTTGTGAATGTGACTATGAATTGGAGTCAGCAAATCAAAAGCGCTTCCATAATATTCTATCTGGCACCAAGGGGTATTATGTTCCATTGGTTGTGGACAATCTTTCTGGCAAAAAAGTCTTAACTACAGAACTTGTTTCTGGTAATGGCACTACAGCCTATGCTTTGCTTCAATTACGATGCACGTGCAATGCGAACCAAAGCTTTTAAATGCTCAAGCTTCTAAACAGAGAAGTACAAGGGCAATTTTTACAGTTTCATTAAGACAAAGAAAAGGGTATTAGTCACATAGAGACCTGCTTATCTATTAAAATGCATAAACCATAATTTATGACTGCCAGAAAAGTCACCTTCTTGTTTCAAGTAGTTGCGATCATCAACTGCAATTGCCGTTTAGTCAGATTGGCTTTTATTATTAAAAGCATCAAAATATATGATTGCTTTAATTTAATGCCGCAATAAAATTTGTGGCAGCTGGTGTTTTTGGAGGCCCTCACATGTTGAGCCAATATTTGATTTAAAAATGCCATTAATATTTCCTGCTGTGGTTCACAGAGATAATGAACAACTCTCTTCCTGGTTTCTCCTTGTCTGCAATTAAAATAATATTCTCTTTTGGAGATTTCATTTTGATATGATGCCAGCACTAATTATTTTATCATTTAATGGAGATGAAAAATTAAGCAAGAGAGAATCTGTTCTGTGATTACTGGTGTTCGAATACATGGGATCAATTTTCTCCGGTTACAGGAATTCCAATTGATAAAGTGGCATTACTAGACCAGGAAAGTTGTAATTATATTGGCAAAAAATTGCTGGAGCTCACGTTGAAGGAGTTATTTGTATACCGTTTCATGCAGGCATACTCTTTTCTTTGTGTATAATGAAGTTTTTTTAGTTTTATGTGTAGTCGTTCTTATTTTTTGTCTTGTATTCTATCCGAGTTTCTTTAACTTTTTCCTGTACATGGTTCATTTTCTATTGCCTTAGGAGCGGCTCAGGCATTTGTTATCAATGACTGGGGCTGTTCATACCTACAGTGGTTAATTTGAGCGGCTTCCTTAAGCTCAGTCCCTTGCTTGTTGCTTTACCAATATGCTAGAAAGGGCTTTTCTCGCTTGTTTAGTAAAGTCATGTTTTAATAGAAAATTTATACACACTTCATTATAAAGTCAGTCATCTGAACTTGAAATTGTTTGGAGTTTTTGGATCAGATATTGTAATTAAGTTTTAGGACAAGGCTAGGAGAAAAATCTACTTGTGATGCACGGCATGTTTGATTGTCAAATTTACTGCTGTAAAGTAACTAGTATGACTGCTGATGATAATGTTCTGGAATAGAAATGCTCCTTATGATTCTTTCAATCCACTGATAGTTGTGGGTGGTTGACATGCTGGAACATTGTAATTAGAGGCGTAGGCAGTGCTTCTTGGAGTAACAAAGCTAGACAAGATGTTTCGTTGAGAAAACCATTTAATTGGGAAGGTGGGAAAGATATCACTGAGGCATGGAAGAAAGTATTTAGGAGGTTTTGCTTGACAAAAATGTCAAGACCTCATCTAATGGGAAGTCAAAACTATATGCTTGAATGGGTCTGAAAATGTTGGGATAATCCAGTTCAACCAAATGTTGGTGGCTAGATAATTCTCATAAATGGGTGTCTACCCTGAATAAAATGAGAAAATGTTTTATATTTTGGGTGATATGGATTCTTAGGTTTTGGAGCCCTAGTCAAATCAGACCTGCTTAGAACAAGATTGGATTGTGTTTACTAGAAGCTTACAGTTTAGTGGAGTGCCCCAAGCGGTGATCTAGTCCAATTTATATTTTTGATAGTTTCTGACTCAGTTGCTTAGTAATATCAAGAGTGAAAGCATCTGTTTTACTTGACATGCATGGTTTTGTATGGTTGGTATGGTTGGTATGGTTGTTACTTCATGATTTCTCTGCTATTGTTTGTTGACACTTCTGCCGATTTCCCCCCTAACTATGGTGTATTTTTGTCTTCTAATTTCTTGTTCGAGAAGGGAACAAAAGTAATCAATCTTATTGACTTTGGAGCCACTCAGGATTACCCTAAAAGTTTTGTTGATGACCACCTAAGCATGGTGAGTTTTTTTTCTACATTTAGCTTATTGAGGTTCAAAGTTTTGGTTTTTGGTCTCTCTCTCTCTCTCCCCTTTGAAAGTTTGTGGTTTACATTTATAACATTTTCCTCGATATTTCTATAAATATGGCATAATAGAGGGAGTAGGGAAACATTAATAAGCATACTCGCGTGCTTCACTGCAAAGAAATCTGTTGAAGCTAATAGAGCACCGATCATTCTCTTTTCTCCCTTGAAATGACAAGGATGTCATCGTTCTTTTTTGGTTGCATGTGTTCATATGAGGTGCTGAGGTGACTCACCTGCCCTATTTTCTGGAACACTTCCAAGTAGCAATAATATAGTGTTTTATTATATACTTACAAGTGGAATTCTCACAAGTAGCTTGGACAGATTTATAGGTAATGACAATATCTAATGGGTTGGACGTGTATATAGTTCTCTATAATAATCTGTGTTTCTCTACCTCCATGACAATGCCCTTTTCTAGAGCCCAAAGAAACTGTGAATATTCTAGGTTGGTTGTATGAGTTTAAAGGGAAAATTAATAAGATAGGTTCACACGCTATAATTATATTTGGCCTGCAGTCATGGCAAAACTCCTCTAGTACCTGAACTTGGCTATGTGGATTTTGACATTAGTTAGAGTAGGGGTGCAAACGGGTTGGTCCAGTCCGGGTCGGTTCAGTCTGGTCATGGATTGAATTTTGGTCCATGGTCGGACCGGACTGGTAGTCATCGGTCTGGTCCGGTCCATTCAGTCCGGCTTTTTTTTTTTCACATCAATTAATAAAAAAAATTTATTTACGATACTAAATCAAACTAAGTGACTTATTAATATGGATTATGTAACAAACTCAATAAAAAAATATTTTATATGGTCAATGATAATAAATTAAATAAAAATTACATTATTGATAATGTTAATTATTACTTTATTATTAACTTAAAGTATGTTAATGCATAATGAGCCATATATAACTTTTAACATTTTGTATATGAAACAATAAGCATAAATAATTTAATTATCCATACATATTACATCCATAATTGAGAAAGATACATACTTAACATACTATTATAAATAAGCATAAAATATGTAATTCTACGTACTATTATAAATTTATAAATGATCTATATATTATAATTTATACTATAACTTTTAATACTTAATAGTATTAATAATACATTAAAGAATATATTAATATATTGATACTAAATATATATAGTTATAGACTTATAGTAATTAGTTATTATGAATCATGATTAGTATAACTATATAATAGTATTAGTATAAAGTATTAGACTATTAGTAATATAATATAGCTATATATTAGTAATATTAGTATAAGTATAATTGTATAACTATAGTCTATACTTAATTATAATATGGTATAATTATATATTAGTTAGTGATAGGATTAGGTTAGATGAAAATTATATAATTAATTATATATATAATTTTTTTTTTTAAAGTTCAGTTTGGTCTAGTCCGGTCCGAAAAACACGTGGACTGGGCCAAATGAATTCGGTCCTATAAAATTTGGACCATGGACCGGACCGAATGAACTCAGTCTGGTCCAATCCGGTTCGGTTCAGCCAGTCCGATTAGTTTTTTCGGTCCGGACCGCCCTATAAACACCCCTAGTTCAGAGTAGGGTGAATCAAGTTGACATGATAGATAACTTCAGTTCTTGATTGACTATAATAGAATCCAGGAAGTTTATGCTAGATACTTGGATTAATGCGGCTGATTTTGTATTTTAACTGTGAATCACAACCATAACGTTGTGATGCGTAAGGCTGTGATTAAGCTGTTTGGATTCCAGAAGAGAGTTGAGATGAGTTGAGATGGTTTGTGAATAGTAAAATAAGATATTTTATTAATATTATTTTTTAATATTATTATTATTTTAAAATTTAAAAAAATGGATTGTTTATTATTTTTTGTGTGGGAATTTGAGAATATTCTTTTGGGATTTGAAAAAAAAAATATTATTATATTTTGTGTAAAATTTTAAAAAAATTGTAATAATGAAGATGAAATGAGTTGAGAAGAGTTGAGGAGACTTAACAATGCAAACAACAAATGAGATGTCAAAAGTTGGAAGCAATATACCTTTTTTAGACCGACATCCATGTTCCTGAATGCTTTTATATATGTTTGATCAGGTGATTGCATGTGCAAATGGTGATAGAGATGCAGTCATTGAGATGTCAACAAGACTCAGGTTCCTCACAGGAAAGGAGTCGAGAAATAATGTTGGATGCCCATGTTCAAGCTGGTTTTCGCATGGGATTGCCTTTTTCGAAGCCAGGTGGGTACGACTTTCGCTCTACCAATATTATCTAAAGAGTTTTGCTACAAATCAGCAACTATTCACATCACACACCCCACACATTGATGGGCACCAACATAGACCTAGTCTTAAAGATTCTCTACAAGTTCCAGATGTGTCAATTATAAGATTAAGGAAGCAATGCAATGATTGGTGCAATCCACATGGGATGAAGCTAGCAAGAGCCTAACACTGAAGATGAACTTGAAAGAAGGAGAACCATTTTTGATCCATTTGATACAAGCATAACTTAGAGTCATTGTTTGGGCCTATTGTTATTGAAGGCTGAGTTGAGTTTACTCCTCTTGTTCTTTTTTAAACTTATCAAAAGTAAATCACAACCTTTGTGGTGTTACTCATTGTAATCTGGGTTCTTAAGATAGGTTCTTCAACGAGTCCAGATTTTAATATAATCTAGGTTCTTGAAACGAGTTCTCAACGGGGTTTAGATTCTCCATTCATTGACTTGATTTTAGCTTTTTTGGGTGAGTTTTCAAATTGATTGTCGGTTCAAGGAATTCCATTCCTGCGGATTCATATCATACATGAAGTCAAAAAAAAATTTTATAGGTTGTGGGGGTGTTTTTCATAAGGTGTGGAGTGTGAAGTGGTGAGTAGTGGCTGATGAAAATAATTTTTTTTTCAAAATGTCTCAAACCTGGGGGCGACAATGCTGAGGCACAGGCTGACACCCCCACGTGATGAAGTCTACAGTCTTCATCGGAAGCTTTCGGGCGCTTTTTTGGCTTGTGTTAAGCTTGGGGATGTTGTATCATGCAGACAATTGATACTTCAAGTTTATGAGCATCATCAATTTGGTGACAGATAGGTGAGATCTTTTCAAGTGGCTCTCAAGTTCTTCATAGGCTTTTAACTTTAATTCTTAATTCTTTCAAATTGAATTATCTTACATATGTGTAATAATTCTTGTATGCAATTATGCATCGCAGCATCATAGAACATTTTTGTTGTTGTTCCAAAAATGTAGAGAGAGAAGAGAGAGAGGCACACCATGTGGATTCATTGTCCAGGTTTATGCAGTCTAAAAGTGACCATTCATATTTAGTCTATTTTGCCAATGAGAACGCACAGATGAGGGATCCACCCGCATATTATAAAAATACGGCTCATCATGAAAGCATTTCATGCGGATTCATTTGTTTCTTTTCAGAAGGAATATTTCTTTCTCTCTTCATATTCTTTTTCTTCAGAAGCGATCTTTAATTCATTCAGGTCCTCAAGAAGCTTGTTTCACGGGTGGTTGCTCGTTTAGACTTTAGAGTCTTGTCTGGGACCTATGGAAGCAAGATTTAAAAAAGAAAAATCTACAATTTTTGAGAAAATTATTAGACAGATCTTTTATGGGAAGCATTGGATCCATTACAAATAACACCTTTTTTTTTTTTTTTGAACTTTTTTTATTGGGGTTTTAGACAGTTGTAGAGTTCATTGAAATAAGTTTGAAAGAAAAAATTTGTGAGCATTTTTCCTAATGAAATTGTTTTGGCTTTTATTTGTTATAGAAATAGAGAAAAATTATGCTTTGATGAAAAATGTTTTCAAGATTTTGGTGTAAAGATGTTTTCCATTTTTAATTTTCAAAATACTTTGTGTTGCCAAACATCAGTCTCCCAACTTCGGTTTAAATTTGACTTAACAAAACACTGTTTATTTAGTACACAAGAAACAACTATTTTCACAATTCTTTTTTACAAGGATCACAATTATGTTTGAAATGAAATACATTTTTTATAAAATAATTTTAAAAGGTTTCATCATTTTATAAAAATCGCCTTCATTTAAAATATGATTGTTAAAGATAATTTTGAAAATGATTGGCTGTTTATCGACAAAATGATTGTGTTCATTTTTGTGGTGTTGAGTGACGCTTGTCAATTTTTAGTTGATAATTGACTTGATGTTGTCTCTTCTAAGGTAAGCTCCAAAAACAAAAAAAAAACACTTATTTCAAGCAATTTATCTTTTTTCAAAATAATAATTTATTGCAAAAGACTGACAGAATGGAATTGATATAGCATGTGAAAGTGCAAGAAATAACAAATTAATAGTTGGTTTAGATAGGGAGATGAGATGAGATGAAATTATTTTAGATAATTTGAATAAAATATTGATAGAATATTATTTTTTTAATATTATTATTATTTTGAAATTTGAAAAAATTGAATTGGTTATTATATTTTATGTATGAATTTGAAAAAATTATAATAATGAGATGAGATGATATGGTTTTTATATACAAATCAGAACAATGATGTTTTTTTTTTCTCTTTCTTTTTTATTTTTTCTTTTTCCAGAGTCCAGCAACGAATAGGAGTATATACTGGATAGGAAGGAAAGGAAAAGGTGGGTGGAGGTGGACTGGTGGAGGTTGACTGTAGGTGGAGGTGTAGGTAATCAAGACAAAATGGAATACTTTGGACGCCTATAATTAACGGCACAGAAAAGGAAATGGCTGAATTGAGAGCACACCAGCAACAGCTTGGCTATTTCATTCCTCAAAATTTCTCTAATATTATTTTTTATTTCATTATCATAATTTATAATGAAAATTTTGTAGATGTTTTATATGTAATAATATAATTTTTATTCCGTTAGTTTTAATTATAACTATTTTTTTTTTTTTTAACTATTTTCATATCTAAAATTCTATGATAGCGCTCGTCTAAAAAATTCCATCTAATAGTCACACCTCTCATTTTATCTATTTTTTTCTAGAAAAATTGTGGAGCCATAAAACTTTACCACTTTGTAAGTGTCTGTTTAAATTTCCTTTCATGATGTAACATGACAACCTTGTGTTGATGATAAAGTTTTTCTCGATTTACAAGAGTCATAGGATGTTGATAAGAGATGAAAAATTAAAAATTGAATAAAATATTATTAAAATATTATTATTAATTTGAGATTTAAAAATATTAAATTATTTATTATATTCTATATAAATATTTTAAAAAATTATATTAATAAAATAAAACACTTTCACTTTTCACCATCCAAGTAAAGAGTCATAGTTTTTGTTAAAAAAAGCTTCTCCACTTTTGTAAAAGATGTTGTTTTTGCATAAAAAGGTTCCCTACTTTATAACCTATAGCAAATATTCTTCTTGCAACATAACTGTAAAATGGTAGCGAAAAACATCATATCACAACAAACAACAGAAGCATGCACATGGATGCGGAGAGAGAACATAAGAGCTTTTAATTAATTGCCAAAAGCTTCAGTTACACACAAAAGTGGCTGGTACAGTAGATAAAAGCCATCTTCCATGTGGGATGCCTATTCCCATATAAAGAAAATTAAGTGTTATTAGCCATTTAAAAAAAAAAAAATTATCTCATCTCATTTTATTTTATTTATAAAAATAAAAATGACTAGTATAGATAAAAGACATCTTCTATGTGGGATGCCTATTTCTATATAGAGAAAATTAAAAAAATGACTAAGGGTAAATTTGGAGCATGGAACGAGACATAAAATTCTTATATAAGATCATTTTATCTCATCTAATTTTATTTTTAAACATAATTTAAATACACAATTTTTAAACTAATTATTACAATTTTTTTAAATTTTTAAATAAAAAATAATTCTAACTTTTTGAAATTCCAAATAAAAATAATATTATAAAACTATATTCTTACAATACTAACTTTATAATATTTTTAATTTAATTTTTTATTTCTCATTTTTCATAATATAAAAAATATTCAACTCAAATTATCTCACTATTATTTATAAATTATATTTTTACTATTTATAAAATTTTTATCTCCTGTTACTTTCCGATCATGCCCTAAACGCAACACTCCGATGCTAGTGCTACGGCCTACGAGGAAGGCGAATTATTGACTGAGAGTCCAGGCTACTGTGTCGGTAGCCATTCTTTAGAGTTCGAGAGCGACAAATAACAGTGGTGGATGCAAGAGGATACTGCCGTTGATGGATACAGAAAACGATAATAAATTCAAAACCCAAAAGCAAACTTACGTAATAAAAAACGTAAAAACTGCATTGATTAATTTGATTGAGACGTGGCTTTACAGCTCTACATACAGTCCATTGATAGATCAAAGAGTGGAGAGAGAGAGAGAGAGAGAGAGAGGTCTTTTATGTATTTTTGTTTCATTGAGCAAACAGACTGCCACTCTCTTTCTTCTTTTCTTTTTTGGACCCTTTTGATTATGTTTCATTACGAATACTTAAAAAATTAATTTATTCCCAACAGCTTGCATTTCATTGCGGGAGTGAAATTCCAAAGACAAAAAAAGGCTGGCCGCCTGTGTTGCATTTCGCATACATTTGTTTATGCTCTACTTTACATAATAAACATGTGGTCAAGAACGACGGAGTGAGTGAGGGGGAGTGAGGACGGGGGTTGGATAATTACAACAAACGGAGGAAGAGGAAGAGGAGAAGAAGAATGAGGGTGATTCAGATTCTGACAGTGCTGGGGTATGCCTTTTGCTTTGTTGGGTTCGTGTTGAGCGGATCTGAACGTGGTTCTTTTGAGGACTTCAATGTCACAGAGTTGGAAATAGAGAGAGAGAAGGAGGGTCTGCTTTCTTTCTTGGAGAATGATGCCGCAGCTGCATCACCTTCCTTGCCCAAACCTCTCATGGTCCCCTTGACTCTTATTTATGGAGCTGCTTCTAAAGGAGCCGGTCTCTCTCTCCCTCTCTCTCCCTCTCTCCTGTGCGTGTGCCTAGTTGTTTATGTACTCTTTTGTATTGCGTGTCTTGCGCATTGGCTTCACTCGGAAGCAATTTATATTCATTAATATTAAGTGCATGTCATTCTCGTCATCGTTCATACCCCTTGCTTTCTAGCTAAAATCTTTCGTCGTTTTCTTTTTTTGTGACTTTTCGTGTTTTATATTTGGGTTTGGGATTGTGGACAGCAATTGCCTTTCCGTGCGAGCCATAGCAGCTCTAATTGTTTTATTAATTTTAATTGTTATCAGCACTGAAGTTGGTTCGGATCATCATCCAATCAACTTGTTAATTCACTGCCTCAATGTCATTGCTGCTTTGATGCTAAAATTTGCCACCGTCCTGCTTAATGTTTTCACGCTACTTGTGGCTGCACTCATCAACATGCTGCATCAGATCTCATGTAGTAAAACCGAACTGGGGTCTTCCATCTATTCCAGCTGTTCATTGGTTAAGAAGGAAATTACATGTTTCGAGTTTTCACGATTATTTGACGTGCCGATTAGCTGCTAAATTTAATTAACATCTTAATCTTGTGTGGGAAATAAGTTCTCTGTTTGCTGTCTTCTATTGCAACAGTTTGCTTGGATGGGACGCTGCCTGGGTACCATCTGCATCGTGGTCGCGGATCTGGTGCAAACAGTTGGCTCATTCAATTAGAGGTCTGTGACACCCTGTTTAACTGTTGGAATTCTTATATTCTGAAGAACGGTGGTTCGAATATCCATCCATGTTTGATTTATAAAGGCTGTGTTTGTTTGCTTGCTTGTCATGGCTTCTGTGTAGTTTCAAGTGGTTACTAAAAGTAGTAGTGCCCTCTATTCCTTGAGTGCTTTGTTTTGGCCAATGCTTCTGGCTTTACGTCATTATGTCTTGATGTAGGGAGGGGGATGGTGTAACACAATAAGAAGCTGTGTTTACCGCAAAACTACTCGCCGCGGGTCATCAAAATTTATGGAAAAACTGATACCATTCACGGGAATATTGAGCAATAAAGCAGAAGAAAATCCCGGTTTATATTCCAATCTTGATACTCTCTCACACAAACAATTTTCTTTGGTTTATTCCCTTCTGTTCTCGTTTTCTGTTTTCCTGAGCATTTACCTACAGAAGGGCTTCTTATGATTGCAGATTTTTTCAACTGGAACAGAGTCAAGCTACGTTACTGTGATGGGGCATCTTTCAGCGGAGATAGTCGGGATGAGGTTGGTTGGAACAAAATCTGCCCTCACACTTTTTCCTGAAACATTAGATATATATACATGGCATCAGTTTCATGGATATCTTGGACCTTAAGAGTATTTTGTTTCTTTTTATCACTTAATTTAAGAGGTGAGGTGCAGTCATTTACAAAATAATAACCCCCAAAATAGGTGTAGTTTCATTCCAATGTCAATTGTCATACAACAGTGTTTGACAAGGTCTTTCTACCTGTGCCACTATCAATTTTTAGGCTGCACAACTCAATTTTCGAGGACAGCGGATTTGGTTAGCTGCTATGGAAGAGTTAATGTCCAAGGGAATGCAGAATGCTAACCAGGTTTACTGTTTAACATTGAATTCTTTATTTTTACTCAGATTTGATGTTAATGGTTATTTTTTGTCCAAATGTATCTTCAGGCTCTTCTTTCTGGATGCTCTGCTGGGGGCCTAGCATCCATACTACACTGTGATGAGTTTCGGGACTTGTTTCCACTAACTACCAAAGTGAAATGTCTAAGTGATGCTGGATTGTTCCTCGATGCGTAATCAACTATAATACTTGGAAATCTTTTACGACTTCTATTAGCATGCAAGTTGTTGATAGGAAAATGTATACTGACGATTTCATTTGACCATATAGAGTCGATGTATCTGGTGGGCGAGCTTTAAGGAATATATATGGAGGTGTGGTTAACTTACAGGTAAAATGTATTATTTTTTCATTTTCATTGTTGTCAAACCCAGTTCAGAGTCTTAAGACAATTTTTTTCATGTAATTTTTAAAAGGTTTGATTGTAAACTTGAATTTAACTTCTTGAGTGCTCTTTTCTGAAAAATTTCAAAGCTATATCTGTGTCATTTACCTTCTACATAGTAAAACTCAGTTGCCGAAGTATTGTATTATAATTGCAAATAATCATCTTCTTGATTTTTTTTTCCTTTGATTGAAGCAATATAAATCTTATGGGTTCTGAATAAATTTTCACTTGCCTTGTATGTCTGACCTTTTCTTTATGGATATCTGTATGAATTTTTAGGGAGTGCAAAAGAATCTGCCGAATACTTGTACCAACCACCTGAATCCAACATTGGTGATTCTCTCTTCTCTTGATTGTAATGAAATTTCATGAGTGAATTTCATTAAGAGAGAAAATCCAAGAATCTGACGTATTTGAATTCTCTCTCCCTCTCTCTCTTAGTGCTTCTTTCCGCAGAACTTGATTGCGAATGTTAAGACGCCATTATTTATTCTAAATGCAGCCTATGATGCATGGCAGGTAACCCTTTTTTCTCTCCTCCTTTTTTTTTTTTTTTTTTTGGGGGGGGGGGGGGGGGGGGGGCGCTTAATTCTATGCTCAATTTTGCTTTCCAACAATTTATAGTTACATCCAATTATATGTCAGTGGTGATGATTGATAGAGTTATATATGCTCACATCAGTGGTGAGGATTGAGAATGAGTTATCTATACCTCCTGAACTGCCCACAAGTCTCAAATGCTACTTTGTATTAGAAAATTCATCTTTTGAGCTGTCCCCTGTACTGGCTCTTAGCGTGAATGCACTGCTAAAGCAGAGTATTTTTCTTATAGTTTGGCAGAGTCAGTAGATTTCCGATAAGCTTAAAATAATACCTCTAAGGCAAGCAATCCAATCATTGTTTGGATCCCTTTGTGCATTTGTGCTATCATCATACTCTTACTTAAAATGGTTTCTGCTAACCAATATAACCTGCAATTACTATGATTAAATCTCATTTTATTTGTTTTCAACAGCTCCAAGAGAGCTTAGCTCCACGTTCAGCTGATCCTCATGGCTATTGGAATAACTGCAAATTAAACCATGCACTTTGTAGTTCATCACAGATCTATTTTCTCCAAGGTAATCTTTAATTTATAACTTTGTTTTGGTTTTGTCTCCTTTATTGCATCAATAGTGGATGTAGATGTTTATTTTGGCATATTAAGCTATTTCNTGCATTTGTGCTATCATCATACTCTTACTTAAAATGGTTTCTGCTAACCAATATAACCTGCAATTACTATGATTAAATCTCATTTTATTTGTTTTCAACAGCTCCAGGAGAGCTTAGCTCCACGTTCAGCTGATCCTCATGGCTATTGGAATAACTGCAAATTAAACCATGCACTTTGTAGTTCATCACAGATCTATTTTCTCCAAGGTAATCTTTAATTTATAACTTTGTTTTGGTTTTGTTTCCTTTATTGCATCAATAGTGGATGTAGATGTTTATTTTGGCATATTAAGCTATTTCTTTTCCTCTCTTTTCTGGTTCTATAAAGCAGGCTTTAGAAATCAAATGCTCAATGCCGTTAGAGGTTTCTCAAGGTCCCGTCAAAATGGATTATTCATAAATTCCTGTTTTGCTCATTGCCAGTCTGAGAGGCAGGACACATGGTTCGCTGACAACTCTCCCCTAATTGCAAATAAGGTATGCTTACTTATAAAAAAAAAAAAAATGCAAATAAGGTTTCCACTATATTGATATCCATAGCAATCCGTCACTGTACTGTCACGATGATATCACAAAAATCATATATATGCAATTTTACGCCCATTATTTTCTGGTCATGTAGAAAGAGGCCGTAGGTTTAGAATTGAGGGTTGGTAAGCATACTTTGGTATCATGTGATGTGTAAATGAGATCTGAACAAGCTACAGGAGAAAAGTGGGATGTTTAAGAACATCCACAACTAGGTATTGCAAAGCTTGGAACCATTGTTGCAGCACCAATATGAAATCAGTTGGAAAAACAACTAAAAAAAAGTACTGTGTACATGATTAAGAGAGCAAAACCTGCCCCCCCCCCCCCCCCCCCCAAAAAAAAAAAAAAAAAAGGAGAGGGGGTGGGGTTGAGAATAGAGACAGACTGCAATATTTGCTATATTGTAACCGTACATTTTAGTTCTGAAAAAGCCAAAACTTAGGGTGGACTCTACTCGATTGATTAATATCAAAACTCTTGATGCATACATATGCTTTATTAGGTATGTTTTTGGTACTTCAAAAAAAAAAAAAGCTTTATTAGTGTGATCTGTATGTTATAATTACATTATTTCTTTATGCAGGGGATTGCAGAGTCTGTTGGAGACTGGTATTTTGATCGAGTGGGTGTGAAAGCTATTGACTGTGCATACCCATGTGACAACACATGCCACAATCTAGTTTTCAAGTGAGTGTGAGATTATTCAATTACTGCTCACATGTCTTCTTAATTTTCCCTGCGTCCTATTTCTCAATTGTGAAATTGTAAAATTCATTTCATTGAAATTTGAAATGATAAATTCATTCTTGCCAAGGAGTGTAACTGTAAGAGCTAGCACATTCTTGCTCATCTCTTTTGCATATATTTATGAATGAGGTTCTGTTGTCTCAGCAGAAGTTGAAGGTTCCCCAGGCTCAAATGTCCAGAAATGATGCAACTCACAGACCCAAACATAGCATAGTTCAGCACTCCTCACAATCTTATACTGGAGACAATTGAATTATTTTGTTCCAAATAGTTTACAGGACCTCGAAATCTTTGAGTTTACACGATTGTTAATCTTTAATTCCCAAACTGTACAGGACCAATCACCCACCAACTCCTAGGCTAGGCATTACCTAGTGCATCCTATTCTAGTATTATTTCATAGAAACCTAGCTGGGTGTGCCTAAATTAAGAGATGCAAAGCCAGAACAACCAATTTGCTGTCAAACTTATGATGGAACATGCCATTAGGAGATTTCAACTTCTGATAACTAGGTTTCCATACTGGGGGACTTTCTAACTGCCATGAACCTAAAAAACGAAGTAGTTTTGAAGCAAAGGTGTTGTAAGTAATTTGTAAGTGACCAGATTTTAAATGACAGCAAATGAAAATTTTGAACCGTTATTTTGAGAAGAAACATTGGACATCAGAATTTAAGGCTTGAGAAACCAAAGTGGTATCATGTTTCTCCCATTGAATTGATCTGCATTTGATGATGCTAAAGAAATGGTACCCATCCTACCATTTCTGAAGCATCAATCTTCTAGGTGATTGAGTTTCCTGTTACCCACCCTTCTTTAGTCTAGAAAGTACCAAATTTGTCGTCATTCGTTCTGTGCTGTCCGTCTAAAGGAAGTTTCTTTGTTATTAGACACAGATCACAAGCTCATGGTCTTCGTAGTTTCTTGGCTTTCAATATCTTAGATACACCCTTTCAATTCTCCTCCCAATTTTGGTGTTAGAAACTAAGATTAGTGCCTTCTTCTGCAGTGATGCTATAGCCACCAGGACATATTCCCAGTCCACTAGGATGACTTCTACCCACCTATATCTGCTGAGTGCCTTCTTGATGCCCATAACATGTTCCTGATTCAGTACCATGGGGTTCCAATTAGCCCCATGGGAGTCGAATATCATTGACACTATCTCCATGTAGAGAGATCATGGATTTCATTGGCACCATCACAAAATCTTCAAATCAAGCCACATTTCTCTTTACGTTTTTATATGAAATTGTGATATTTAATGTTGGAGGTAATGGATGTGGATGTAGGGAAACTGATTCCTCGAATCCCAAAGGTTGGATGTTGGGTTAAGCAAGTTATTTAAATGCCTATAATGAGTGTTAGTGGCAACCTCCTTTTGTACTTTTGGGGCGGTTTTTGCATGAGCTATCATAAGGTGCATAAATCCATTCATTTTTTTTTACTCAGTACTAGCAGGGCACAAGGCCTAACTAAACTTGCACTCGCAGTTTCCTCTTTAATTTTAAGTGTACCATTGGTGTTGAATTGAGCAGTACCCAGGTGTTCGCATGCACTCCAATGAATGAAATAAAAACTACTATGACCCTTTGTGCCTGTTCGCAAATCGCCGTTGGGGTTTGGAAAATTGAATGATACGATAAAAGTACCCTCAAACTGAGATTAAACATAGCATCACTTAAGGTATTTTCCTTTGTGCAGTTGTGTCTAATCCATCACCTTTTTTTTTCTCACATCTACTTTTGGTTACTTGCTAGCTGATGGGCCTTTTCTTTGCCAATACATCTTGACTCACAATATTATTGTCGAGTAAGAGTTTGAATTGCATGTGTACATTTAAATCACTACCACTACGAGAAAAATAGCTTTTTGCGTCGTCTAAAATCGTCGCAAAAATTACAAAAATTAAGCGTCGGAGAGAGTTTGAATTGCATGTATACTTGTCTTAAAATCTTAAGATGCTAAAGCTAAACAATTTCTCAGAAAATCAAACAAGTATTCAACTGTGTTTATAGTCTATCATCAGTACTGTTCCATCCTCAATCTGGCTATAGTGCTATATTTACAGTGAGGAGGTTTACATATGAATTGAAAAGCAGAGCGCAACCAAATAGAAAACTGCACCTCATGAAATACCTGCAATCTCAAGAAAAAAATTGAAGAGACGCTGCAAAAAAAGGACCACTCTTTCAATATCGAAAGAGAGATGAAGAAACAACATTCTTCGTCCAACTAAAACACAGGCTCGACAAAATAAAAAATAAAATTAGAAACAACAAAAACAAAAAAAAAAAAGGTGGATATATATAGTTAGAAAAGTAGTCAGCTTCACTGTCGATATGTTGATGCGAGAGCCACAGCCTGTGCCCACACCTTGAGCCGAGCCTTGACGTCCCGTGGATCATCACCTAAGTCACGCACGTTCATAGCACTCGATTAGTCGTGATATATGCAATCTATGATATCTTTCTTTTCACTCAAGCCAATCAAGAATTAATACACACCACAGCACGCATGCTAGCTATACCAATGAACACCATCATCAAATTTGTCGGTAAGTTTGTATGGGACTAAATTATGGAGGAATGTTACAGAATTATCCTAATTTCAGTTGAAAATTCATACCCAATGAAATGTTACATGCATAGAAGAAGGCATTGCATGTAAGCGTGCACAAGACGTGCGAATCGAACATATTGCCTAGCTAGCATGTCTTTTCATATTATTGTTCTCCTGACGTTGTGTGTTTGCGTTCACGTATGTGAGAGTGGCAATGAGCACTAACCTGGGCTGGAGATACGCCAGTTGGCAATGGGGGAATTGCCGCCACTGCTGGTGTCAAGCGGTGAACCGGAAATAGAGAGGCGAGAGGGCATCTCCAGCATGCGCTCGTGTTCCAACTCAAACCCAAGATCTCTGCAAGCCTTCACTTCCTCCAAGTCCATGCACAGAGACCTCTTGCCTCCCTTTGGCCTGGTTATCACCATCACCCCTGATCCACTACAGCCGCCAGCACCGCCACCCGCACCGCCCTCGCTTTCCCCACTGACGCTTTGGCAATTGGAATTAACCCCCGTGGCATCCATCCCGCCCATGTCCATTATCAAGTTGTTCTTGCTCATCTTGTTGCAGTCAAAGTTTTCCCAACCAGCTTTTTCCAACAGACATCTCTCCCTGATGATTTTCCTTCTCCTCACATTGTTCCTCGTCTTCTTTCTTGGTAGAAGACTCTTTTGAGATTCATTCTCGCTCGCATACTCTTTGACCCCTATCAGCTGCTGATGATTCTGATTCAGCAGCCCATGACCACGGTTCCTACGACGTGGTGTCGCCGGGAGTGAATAACAACCCTGTTCGCTGTCTGAGTCAGATGACAACCCCGTTAGTTCTTTTCCTTCTTTTTCATCGGAGTAATATTCCTCGTCTGCATCAAAGCTTTCAATGGACAAGCGTGACATGAACATCCTCATGCCATTGTCTCCTTCTGCAGCTTGATAGTAGTTCCCATGGCCAACATCATCATCATCATCATCATCATCTTCATCATCATTCTCGTACAAATTAGAACTGCTCGTACAGACGGAAAGCCTAGACAAGTTGATCAGGGGATATTGGGGTTGTTGATGATCATGATCATACCCATCATAGATATCATCATCGTAGTCATCTTCCAGTGTTGAAGAGTGGATGGTCATAGTCTCATCTGAAGCCATCTCAAACAGTCTCTCCTCCACGCAGATACCAACTTGGTACCAAACAATTAAAGTCTGATCAATTATTGGTGCTAGCACCAGAACAACCACGAGTCAGAAAAATAGATATTGGAAAGAAAACAAGTGAAGAAGGTAAAGCGTTTACGAGTGAATTAAAGCAAAACAGAGTGGAGAGAGAGAGAGAGAGAGAGAGAGAGAGAGCGAATAATAAATGTAGAGAGAGAGAGAATGGCGTTTGGGCTTTTGTGAATCATTCGTTTCTGCCTTGATGGATCATGATGATAATAAAAAGGATAAAAAGGGAAGTAGAGTCGACAGCTGCAGCTAACGACCCTATTTATACCGTAGCACCAGTTCTCCTGTTTCCCAACTTACCCTTTCGGCCTTCGTGGCTTCCATTATCAATGATTCTAGGTGTCACCATCATGTGCTCAATGTACAATATTTTATTTATTTATATAATATTCAGAGATTCATTTATTCAAGGATAATGCTTCATCTCCCGCTGGGGCTCCCGCTGGAGTTTGTATGTGTTTTTTTAATGTGTTTTTTTTTTAATTTTTTTATATAAATTTTTTTAATAATTTTAAATATTTTAGAAAAATAAGAAAATTAGTAATATTATTAAAAAATATTTTCTTAATCATGAAGTAAAATAAAAAAAATATTTATATTTTACTTCGTGATTAAGGAAGTATTTTTTAATAATTTTTTTTAACTTTCTGATTAAGAAAATGTTTTTTAATAATATTCTAAATTTATTTTATTTTTTAAAAATATTTAAAAGTATTCAAAAATCTATATAAAAAATAATTTAAAACAAATATATGAATAAAACAACACTACACCCCAGCGGTAGCTCCCAGCGGGAGCCACCAGCGGGGGCTGTAGCAGTATCCTTTATTCAAATAAGTCCACAACATATAAAAGGGGTGGAGCGTCTCCAATGCAACCCCGTAAAGATAAAAATTTAAAAATTCCATATTCAAAGAGGATAATCATTATATATAAGAGACATTTTTTTTAATTAATGTAAAATAAGTGGATCAACAAACTGCAGTTAGGAGTTGTTACTAGCAAAAGTGGCTATTCAATTATTTTGATCATGATGTAATATTATATTATTAAAGATTATTTATTATATTTTACTTATAAATTTATTATTTAATACTATATTATGAGATGAGAGAAAATAAATGATGAATGTAAGTAGAATTTAAAATATTTGACACTCGGAGAATCGATTGGTTTGATGCGTATATATACTATTTACGTGTGGTGGTTGATGATCTCGATTACTTTGAAAATTGAGGGTCAAAAAACCTTCTTATCGCATTTTTTTTTAATTACTAGTACTCTTTTATTTTGTCCTAAAGAGCATACCAAAAAGACTCATGTGACTATAGGGAGATAGGGTAGTTACGACTTATATATAAGTCATGCATGAGAGTAAACGTAGATTCAGTCGTAGTTGTGTAACTGTGTACGTGTTGGGTTAAAAGTTCTAACTTTTTTTTTTTTTTTTTCTTTTCTAAGCAATTAAACATATATATTTCATTTGGAAAGATGATACAAGAAGAGGGGGTGAGATTCCCCAACAAACACCCTAATGCAAAAACAACAGTATAAAGTGGTGGAAAAAAAATGAATTTTTACGATCAATTTCTCGATCGTCACCCAAGTCCTACAAAGAGAACGCCGTCTCAAGAGACGGAAATAAGTTATTCGCAATAAATTACGAACAATTGATCTACTGTTGAAAGCGGTGGAACCTCCGTTAAAAGCAATATGAACGGCGGGTGTACTGTTGCTTGTTGTCCTAATATAATTTTTGGAGAGGTCCTCAGACCTTTCTTCTAGATCATGGATTAAGGAAAGCAGTAACATAGCGGGAAAACCGGCATCAAGTGGATAGATCTGTTGATCGTTTTTATGTCTGCGCTCCTGTGATGGCGCGCCTGTGGGATGGAGATAGGGTGGCCCAGATTTGGAAGATCTTGGCGAGACAAAGCTGCTTGTACGGTGCGTGTAGCTGTTAGAAGCGTTGTTGTGTGGCGGTGCGTGGGGAACACGCACGGAAACAAGCAACGCGTGAGGGCAATGCGCCGACCTCTTTGGCGCAACTCCGCGCCGTCTTAGTAGATCGGAGGCTGTGGGATGAGATGGTGGGGCGCGTGTAGGCATATGGCGGCCGGAAAGCAACAGATTTGTGTAAAACCAAACCGGTAGAGAGAGGAGGAGAAAAACATTATCTTAAAAGTGTAGATACAGTGCAGAAATGAAAAAAAAAAAAAGGAGAGGAGGGTGAGAGACACAGCTCCACCCTCCCCTTCGACGAAAGTTCTCACGAAAATGGATTTTTTCTAGAAAGAAGATGGATGTTGTCTCTCTAAAAATGTCTCAGTACACAACTAAAGGGGATTCGTTAGAAGTTAGAACTTGTATGTATAATTTCGGTCTAGATCAGGACTCTCTCATCAGATAATTGGCCAATATTAGCACAACGATCGCGGGAAATTTAGGATATTGATATTTTATAATTATTTATATACATTTTATAATTCGAATAGAGATATGATCTATATATATTAAATATTATTAATTTTCATCGATAAAAAATGATGTTCACATTATTTATCAATAATATTTAACACGCAGGTGAATTTACATTTTCTTTTTTCTATCATTTTCAAATTAACTCATGTAAAGTGTGACTCGATAAGATAGTGTAGGGAATTCTCATGATATATATACAGAAACCGCGTTGGCAGAGAGTCCCATATATACCACTAGACTGGACAAGAGACACGTAGCTCCCCTTCATATATTCTATTATATATATATATATATATAAAAGAAATTCTATTTACAGTACTTTTACTTATAACTCATTTGTGCACTTCATTAATATAATATCTGTGTCATTCTTTTAATATAAAATAACTGTTTTGACCAATTAATACATCATTAGAGTGTACAATGAATATGTAAAAATAATTATATATATTTATATATGAAGGAAAATATAGGACTCATCAGTCTTGAGTGGGTCATTGCTCAAAATTAAATATATATCAGAAGAATAATGCTACTCATCCCGCCTATCCATCCCCTTTTTTCTTCCCGCTTGACGTGGCTCTTTAACTTTTGACAGTTTTTAAATTTTTTTTTATCCCACGTTGCTAAGCTGAAACACATCTCCCTACTACGGACCTCGTCTCCTTTTCCCAGCCTCATCGCCCATCGACTTCGGCCCCAATCCCACTTTTTTTTTTCCTCCCCAGCCCCATCGACTTCATCCCCCAGTCCCCCTTTTTTTTTTCCCCTCCCCAGCCCCATTGAAGTGGTCAAGTATTTGCGTGAAGTACTTTGTTTCGTAAAGCTGGTTTTTGGTTGCAAGCTGCTCCAGCCGAATGAGTGAAGATTGATTTCATAACTGAGAAGATTAAAGAAACAACCCAAAACTTAACAAAAGCATAAAACTCCAGCTAGCTGTGAATCAAAACTCCATAAACATATTTTATAGTCATTTATCAACTTACAACACTTTTAAGGATAACTAACAAAAAAGGCAAAAAATCAACAAGCTTGCCACTCAAGTCTTAAACTACCTAACGGAATAGAAGACAACAAACTATTAGAATAATCTAATCAAACAAGCTGAATCCGGCCCACGCCATCGTCCTCGCTCTCTTCCTTTGGCTCTTCATTCTTCTTTTCTTCAACTACAGAACGACAACAAAAAATAATAGAAAAGGTAGTGAGGTAGGAGATGGAGTTGGTTTCGCTGTGCGATGGAGTTGGTTTCCCTGCGGACGGAGGACCTGTGTTGTTTGGGCTGCGATTTAGGTGATCTCAGAGGGAGGAGATGCCGTGGTTTACGGTTGGGTTCATTTCTGGTTTGTAGAGAGACAATAAATAGTGTAGGCCACCGTACGTTTGTGCGTTTGAGTATAGCTTATGGCGTTGTGGTGGAGAGCCGCGGTGGTGTAGGCGACGGTATAAGGCTGCAAGCTGTTGTTGGACCTCATCGTTCACGACAATGGGAGTCATGCGGGACTGCTCTGTTTTGAGGAGTAAGAACAGGGGCTTAACCGAGTGGTTTACGGTGGTCTATAGGCGGTGCTTGCAGAGGAGGGAGGTGCAGCGGAGTGGGTTTTCACATCCTTGGGGAGCAGTTGCCTTGACGGCTAAGCGGGTATTCTTTTTGCCTATGAAGTCGAGGGAGGGAATGGAGAATAACTCGTGGGGCTGGGGACGGCGAACACTGGATGGGGATGTGCTGAAAAAAAATTAAATGAAGTGCTTAAAGAGAAAAGAAGGAGACTGGGCTGGGAAGCAACGTGGGATAAAAAAAAAGTTAAAAGCTGTCAAAAGTTAAGGCCGCGTCAAGAGAGAAGAAAAAACAGGATGGATAGACGGGATGAGTAGCATTATCCATATCAGAATTGAATGTGAACATAGGCACATAAGAAGAGAAGATAAATGTGACCTGCAACAACGAATACCTAAACCATTGGCCATTCAACTAAAGATTAATCCCTCCCAATATATATATAGTTGGAAGATCATAAGGACGTACGACGCATTAATACTTTGATATTGTTTGCTTGGGATTGTTAATCCCATAAATTACACGTCTTTTTATCGTATTACATACAGTAGATTATAAAATTATTTTCATTTTGAATTTCTTAATAATAATTCTCTATATAAATCTTAGAAATTGTGTTTAGGTTTGATGGTCATGGGTATGACACCTTAATTAACTTTTATAAGATCATCAAACTCCACAAGCACCCCATCTCCACATATTCTAACATGTACTTACTAGTACTTCGTTCCGGGCTCTTTCTAGCAGGGGTTGAATTCATATTCAATCAATAAGGGTAATTAAAGCTCCTTAGTCTCATTTTCTTTTTCTCTCTAGAAAATAGAGGTGGTGAAAAACAGTTATAATTAACTGTGAGGAAGAAGAGCGTGTGGCAGCCATGGAAGAGTCTTCTAGTGGAGGTATGAAGAAATTGGAAACACAATGGGAGAAGCTGACGCTTTCGGAGGAGGAGAGGCTTGTGGTAGATGTTGGAAAGGAAACTAAGAAGGAGGTATGGGAGTGTGGTGAGTGTAGTATCGTTGGAAAGATCTGTATGGGAAGGGTGATTGGCAGGGAGATTTAATTAGCTACAATGAGGAAGATTTGGCAAATTAGTAAACCAGCTGAATTTCGTGAGGTAGGTGATAACAAATTTGTGATTACTTTTCGAACCTTAGCTGATAAATTACGGGTGCTAGACGGCAGACCGTGGCTGTTTGACAACTACCTATTTGCACTGAAAGCATTTGAGGTTTTTGCCCAATCAAATGAGTGGAAGTTTGACTGTGAGGTGTTTTGGATTCAGATCCACAATTTGCCTATGATCTATGTGACGAACGAGAAGGGGCGTGTGATTGGTGAATCACTAGGGAGTGTGGTTGATGTTCTAGTAGATGGAATATGGTGGGGGGTATTCTCAAGGGTGAGGGTGGAAATACCCCTGAGAAGGGCTATGGTTAGAGGTAGGTGGATTAAGGTGAATGGGCAAAATGTATGGGTTAACCTCAAAGATGAGAAACTACCAAGGTTATGTTTTTAGTGTGGTTGGTTGATTCATGGGGAGAAGGGCTGTGTGAGGGAGGGTGAGGGGCTTGGGAATGGAAAGATTATATAGGAGCAATTTGGCTCGTGGCTTAGAGCAGAGGGGGGACTAAGAAGAAGAAATTTCAAGGGAGGGGGGAGGAGAGATTCAGTGGAGGGAAAGGTAACTATGGGGGATCTAATAGGGGAGAGAGGAGTGTATCTCAAAATGATGCTAGGGGAGGGTCAATCTCTAAAGGGAGTAAAGGTGAAGAGTCTGAGTCAAATGAGGTGACGAAGAAGGGAGTTGAGGTGGATAGGGAGGAGGGGGATAGTATAAGGGAGCAAATGATGGTCAAGATACAAAATGAGGAAGAGGGATCCATTAATGATCTGATTAAGGGGGGGTGCAGAAAAAGATGCTGGGAGGGTGAAGATGGTGGGGGAAAATCTTGAGCAATATGTGGGATCTTCTCATGAGGAGAGTGAGGGAGAACAAAATGTGAAGGTTAGAAAGACTTGGAAGAGAAGAGCTAGAGAGATGGGGAAAAAATGGGCCAAACTTAGTGGGAGGAAAAAGGTTGATGGACAAAGAAGGGGAAGAGGTGGAAAGAGAAGGTGTGATTGTATCAAGAAATAAAGGAAAGTTAAAAAAAGAAGGTGAAACTCTATTGTTGTTGGTAGGTGCTGCTTGGCAGCCTTGCCAGAACCAATGAGAGCCCTAAGTTGGAACTGCCGAGGGTTTGGCAACCCTTAGACAGTTTAGGTCCTTTGTAAGCTTGCAAAGGATAAGTTGCCAAATTTTATTTTCATTATGGAAAGAAAATTGAGATCTTCTAGAGTTGAAATGATACAAAGGAAATTGGCTTTTGATGGTTGCATGATGGTGGAGCCGAGAGGTTTGAGTGGTGGTTTGCTAATGATGTGGAAGGATTTAGAGGAGGTTGAATTGTTGAATTTTTCTCAATGGCACATTAGTTTTTGGGTGAAGAGTAGAAGGGACAATCACAAGTGGCTATTGATTGGATTTTATGGGCATCCAGAAGCTGTTAAAAGAAAGGGTTCTTGGGAGCTCTTGCAAATGTTGAAGCCTTTATTTGAGGTGGGTTGGTATGTACTTGGTGACTTTAATGAGTTGGTCTCTCAAGATGAAAAATGGGGGGGAAATGAAAGGAGAGAGAGCCAAATGCAGGATTTCTAAAATTCTGTTTCTCTTGGAGGGTTGAGTGGCATTGGATAGAGGGGAACTAAATATATTTGGAGTAATGGTCACACTGATGGCTCTTTTGTAAAAGAAAGGCTAGATCAAGTTGTTGCTAACCAAGTATGGAGAAGGCTCTTTAATAGAATAGATGTAGAAACTGTGGTTGCATGGAGTTCTGACCACCTACCCATTATGCTCTCTTGCTCTAGTGACAACTCTTTTAATGGAAGGAAGAAGAAGCATTTCGTTATGAAATGAGTTGGGATAAGGAAGGGGAGTGTGGGGAAACTATAAAAGAGGGGTGGAAGAGGAATGAGGGGATGAGAGGAAACTTGTTAAGTGTTCAGAGAAGTCTTAATTCATGCAGACAGGCCCTCAGAAAATGGTCTTCAGGTAGGGATTCGAGGAGAGGGGCTGCGATCAAGTCTTTATCAAAAGAATTAAAAGAACTAAAAGAAAATGAGGGACCTAATAATGTTAATGAAATAAGGAAGGTAAGTAGAGAATTGGATGGGCTGTTGGAACAAGAGAATAATTGGTGAAAGTAAAAAGCCAAGGCTCACTGGTTGTGACAACGGGATTGTAATACAAAATTCTTTCATGTTTGTGCAAGCCAAAGGAAAAGAAAGAATACGATTCCTTAAATCATTGATGTGCATGTGGGTATTCTAAGGAAGCAGGAAGACATTGAAGGGGGCTTTTGGGGAGTATTTTACAAAAGTGTACTCCTCCAGCTCTCAAGCAAATGTTACCTTGAAAATCCCCTGGACCTGATGGATTTAGGGTTGGGTTCTATCAGAGGCATTGGGACTTTCTTGGTATTGACATTAGTGATGTTGTGCTGGATTTTCTTAATGGGAGATCTATGGTGATAGGTTTAACTCATACAATCATAGCATTGGTACCAAAAGTGAAGATGCCTAAGATTGTGATGGAGTTTAGACAAATCAGCCTATGTAATGTCCTGTATAAGCTTATTTTAAAGGTCCTTGCAAATCGAGCAAAGAATATACTGCATGTTGTCATTTCACAAACTCAAAGTGCTTTCATTTCTGATAGGCTCATAACAAATAATATCATGGTTGCATTTGAGTTGCTTCACTCAATGCAGTCTAAGCATAAGGGAAAATCTGTTAGTATGGCTATAAGAATTGATATGTCTAAGGCCTATGACAGAGTTGAGTGGCCATTTTTGCTGAGCAGATTTGGTTTTGGGGAAAAGATCACCAGGCTGCTTATGTTATGTGTCCAAACTGTCAGATATTCAGTGGTGGTTAATGGCAAACCTGTCAAGCAAATTATTCATTCGAGGGGATTAAGGCAGGGAGACTCTCTATCTCCCTATCTCTTTCTTATTTGTGCTGAAAGCTTAAGTCAACTGTTTAAAAAAGCTAAGAGGGAAGGAGTGATCAAGGGTGTAGCTGCAGTAAGGGGTGGCTTAAGGGTCAATCATTTGTTGTTTGTAGATGATTGTGTGATTTTTGGGAAGGCAACAATTGAGGAATGGAGGGATATGTATGTTATACTTGAGTGTTATGAAAAGGCCTTAGGGCAGAAGTTAAATAAGCACAAGACCTCTATTTTCTTTAGCAAAAACACGAAGATAAGTGTGAGAGATGAGATCTTCACACTTATGTAGGTGTGGAAAGTACCTTGGATTGCCAGCTATTGTAGGTAGATCTAAGTACAATGCATTAAGGGATCTCAAAGAAAGGGTGTGGAATAGGGTTCAGAACTGGAAAAAAAATTTCCTCTCAAAAGTTGAGAAGGAAGTTCTTATAAAGGCTGTTTTGCAAGCTATTCCCACATACACTATGAGTCTATTCAAACTGCCTCAAAGATTGTGTGGGGAAATAGAGCAACTCTTTGCAAAGTTTTAGTGGCCTCAGCACAAAAAGGATGAAATTCATTGGTGGAAATGGAGCAGGTTGGGGCAGCGTAAATCTTATGTGGATTGGGGTTTAGAATGCTTGAGGATATTTTAGAGATACTTCTTTACTTGAAGCTTCTTTGGATAAATTTCCTTCTTTCATCTGGAAAAGTGTGTGGTCTGCCTTTGGGGTGATTATGAGAGGTATGAGATGGAGGGTGGGAAATGGTGAAGCCATTAAAATATGAGGTAAAAAATGGCTGCCTAAACCTGTGATTGAGTGTGTTCAAACTAAAGTGAATGTGCTAATGCTGATGCTCGTGTAAGTGCTTTGATTAATGAATTTGTTAAAGGGTGGAAGGTGGATTTGGTGAGGCACATTTTTTATGAGGATGAAGTTGAAATAATACTCTCAATGCCTATTAGCCCCATGAGTGCAGAAGATAGAATTATCTGGAACCTAACTAAAGATGGGAAGTTTTCGGTTAAGAATGCCTATCATATGCAGCAGCAAGCTAGGAGACAAAGGGAAGGAGAGACATCATAAGGAGGTAGAGAGGATATTTTATGGAAGCAAGTATGGAAGCTGGGAGTTCCAGGTTCCAAGGGCTGTAAAACATTTCCTTTGGAAACTGGAAAATAATATTTTGCCTACAAAGCTAAATCTATATTAGAGAATGATTGTTAAAGATGTTATGTGTCTAATTTGTCTGATTGAAGAAGAATCTGCTATGCATTCTATATGGTGGTGTTCGACAGCCACTAATGTTTGGGCTGAGAGTGGCAATCCTGTGCAGAAGTGGAGAGTGGGTTTGGAGAGGTTTCTTTAGTTGTGGGAGGAATTGTATAGCAAAGTCACAGTTGAAAACATAGAGAAATTGGTTCTAATAATGATAGATATATGGCATAGAAGGAATAAAATGGTTTTTGACAAAAAGTTTACTGATCCTGCTAGTGTTGTACATATGTTATTAGCTGGATATGAGGACTTCAAATTGGCTCAAGGAAAGATAGGGGGAGGAGTAAACCAGACTGCAGCCAATGATGGTAGCAGGGGTGGAAGTGGATGGAAAAAACCAGAGGATCATAAACTTAAGGTAAATTTTGATGCAGCTACTAATGTGTCTTCTAAAAGGTTGGGTATTAGAGTGATCGTCAGAGACTATAAGGGTGAGGTTTTTGCTACAGCAAGTATTAAGAGAGAGTTAAACTATGGTGCTTTTGAAGCAGAGTGTACTACTATGTGGGAAGCTATGGTTTTGTGTGAAGAGCTGGGGTTAGGAGATGTTATCATTGAAGGGGATTCGAATGGGGTTATTGAAGTTGTGAGTAAAGGGGAGAAGGATGAATCTAGCTCTGGTCATTTGGTAGAGGGTTTGAAGCAGAAACTAGACTCTATTCAAGGTGGGGAGATAGGTTTTATTCATAGAGAAGGCAATGAGATTGCTCATCAACTAGACTCTATTTTGAACGTGGAGGAGATGAAAGATTCACTATTCAAGAAATATCTTCGCTCACAACTTTGTAAAATTGAAGTCAAATAATCTCAGTGTTGGAAAATATTATCTATATTTATAATTTTACTTACATAACTATACATACTTTATTGAAAATTGTGCAAATTCTAAATATTTTAAAAAAATTACTAATAAAATGAGACTATCAATCAATAAGGTGCCGTTTAGATAGTGAGTTGAGATGAAATAGTTGAGATAAAAGTTGAATAAAATATTGTTAAAATATTATTCTTATTTTAGAAATTAAAAAAATTGAATTATATATTATATTTTATATATAAATTTCAAAAATTTATAATAATGAGATGATATAAAAAAATATATTTTACTATTCAAACAGAGCATGTATGAAATTATAAGTATACGCAACACTAATAAAAAAAGAGATTACAGTATTTGAAGTTAAAATGATCTCAGTATTGGAAACCAGACACCGTGCATTAATAAGCAGGGTCCATGGTATTGGGCCCCCTCTATCTCTCGCCGACAAAGGATGTGAACGAACCGTGTTCACTGTTTTCAGTTTGCTGTATGGGGAGATCAAGATGAGACACCTGTCCCTGTTTCAGTCTTCCCTAAACCATCCTTTGATCAATCAATTAATTATTTCATTTTTATACACAAGAATTTGCAACACCACATGGCCCACTGGTGTCCACTCACCAGCACCATCTTCTTCAATCACACATGCCCGCCTGGCCCTTATTTGAGAAATATGGGTCCACCATGTTTCACATACATTTGATCTGAGACTATTGCTTCTTTTTTTCTTTTTTTTTTTTAAATAATAAATAAATAAATAATAAATCGATTGTTAAATTCGATATCGATAGTGTAAATAAATTTTAAATAAATTTTTATGTATGTTTTTGAAAATAAAAAATAAACAAATAAACAAATACAAATCTTTAAAAGAAAAAAAAATCGGTATAAATGATAGGTATATTTTATTGGTGTAGCTATCATTTTTCTATTATTAATTATACTACTAATTATAATATATCTGGCAGACGTTGTTTTATAATTCTAGAACTCTTGGTCTTAAGGGATTACAATGTAAATTAGCAGCAAATTCACCGACCCTTGATCTCTCTGACTGGCCTCCATTCCTAGGCCCGCTTTGTTGATGTCAACCACGAATGGACGGCTTGATGTTGCCACGATGGCGATATCCATGTACACACGTGTATTTCTTTCCTTTTCTTTTATAGAGACACAAATTAATGGAGAAGAGATTTGTCTTGATTGTTGGTCGAAATTATAATATTAGACGATTCAAAGACAGGTACAATGTATAAACACTACATTATATATATATATTATTAATTAACGTCGTATCAAAATCTATTTTCAAAATCTATTAATTGAGTGTCCACAGAGAATATTTTATTTTGTATCTTATTTGAAATAAATAGTTTTTATTTAATATAAAACACGAAATCTTTTTTAGATTGGAATAAATAGACTTTAGGTATTTATCTTTCTTACATTGATCTATGTCTTCTGTTTGCTTATACAATACTTTTATCTCATCTCATTTCATTTCAATTATTATAACTTTTTCAAATTCTTATACAAAAGTATAATAAACAATTGAACTTTTTAAATTTCGTTTGTTTTAATTTTGGTGGTTGCAAGATCGACTTGTTTTAGATATATACATATACATATAAATATATATATTTATATATATATATGGAATCATGTACTAATTATTTAGTAATTATAGGGAAATGGAATATAAAGCACAATCATGATAAATGAAACATGATTTTTCTCAAGATGATCTTATCCAGTACTACTTCCTGATCTTAACTCATATATACGTACCCATGATTTATCTCGATCGCTTGAAAGGTATTTGAACCCACGTCATAGCACCAGCAAATTAAGATCAGGTGTAACCCTACTAGTAGTCATGGATAATCACATCCATTGATAATGATCATTTTCGACCAATTAAGGATTACCATGCATGCAAAATACAAATTAGTTAATTTGGAATTTACAAACTTTTGATCAAGATAATTTAAAGAAATTTACGTGCTCCTCCGATCCTAATTTTTATTATTTGATTCAATCACCTTATAAAGTACTACTACTGCTACACGTACACCTCTGTGTTATCGTTTTCTATCATTTAATTATTCAGCTTCATCATTTCATAAATATATAAATCCGAGTCTAAACCCTATTAATATCCTTGGACTAATTTTTCATATATAGCATGCGTTGACCGGGTGCAAACGTAACGTCGGACTCAATAAAATAAAATAATAAAAAAAGGAAAGAAAGAAAGAACTCCTCAAGTTTGACCATGCATCTAGAATGCAATATATATATATATATATATATTTATATGTACACAAAGCTGCAACCCCCTTAATTTCTTGAGAAGATGATCAGATTCATGATATTAACGTAGCTACCAATCGATGCTCAACAACAGGCTTCAATCCGATTGAGAACCACGAAAATTATAAGGAAATAGAGTTACGTACATACGGGTGCATGGCGTTATTTCTTTTATTTTTTAAACAAGGTGTATTTAGGTTACTTTCCTAGTGCTATCTTCGCATTCAATATATTCTGACGAAAGCTGGATGAAGGTCGATTGCCGCGTTAGATCATGAGGTATATAGGTGGAGGAAGTGGAGCTGTTTTCTCG